>JAOXOE010000001.1:110390744-110402668 GCA_028565055.1 Phoeniculus purpureus
GTTAGGTTTACTTGGTTTATTTGGATTTAGGTTGGACTGGATGATCTTTAAGGTCTTCTCCAACCTTATCATTACTGCGATACTGTGATACTGTGATCTACCCTACCTTACAAGTTCACCCCTAAGCTATATCCAACACCTCATCCAAAGGATCTTTAAACACATCCAGGGATGGCGATTCAAACACCTCCCTGAGAAGCCCATTCCAGTGCCTGACCACAGTTTCAGTGAAAACATTTTTCCTAATACCAGGTCTAAACCTACCCTGTTGTACCTTGAACCCATTCCCTCTTGTTCTATCACTATCTGCTTGTGAGAAGCAATTGTACCTAAATTCAGCAAAGTTTTTTGTTATTGGAAACATTCCCCACCTAAAGTTGTTGTAGCAGTACTTCTATTAGTGTTTGGATTACAGAATTCACGGAAGATGTTGTTCAGAAAACCTCCAGTGTCATCCATAGCACCTGATGTGGAACATCAGCAAGAGGATTTAGCAATCCTCTAAATCCATAGCACCTGATGTGGAACACCAGCAAGCTCTGAACCTGGTGATCCAAGCTGGTATTTGGATCTTTTCCCTCATGTCTCAAGAGACAATTGTTAATTGTGTCCATGAAGGCACTAAAGGAAGATTTGCAGGTACTGCAACTTGTTTCTTGGTTAATAGTCAGGAGGTTGGTTTTGTTTTAGTCTGGGGACATATGTTTTATATAGACTCTCGACTTGGAAAAAGCCTCCAATCATAAATTCAGGCAGAAATGGTGCCCTGTTGCTTTCATTATCTGATTCCACATGTTGCCTCACAGCTGAGAAATTTGGAGAGCACCAAGGTAGGTTGGAGTTGTATTACCTTCAATTTAGCCTCTAGAGGAGCTGAAGGGTGACCAAGTCACAAGTAACATCTGCTCTGTCTTCTGTCAGTACGTTTTGGGAACCCAGGCGGATGCACTCCAGCAGGACTGGAATGAAATGAATGCCTTGCTATCAGTAATTCTTCCACTTATGTTTCCAGATCCCTTGTCCTACCTAATCGTGTTTACAGAGGCAATGAAACAGTTTTTAATCTCCTAGCTTGTGTGCCACTCTTGAATGAGTAAGCAAGCAGCCAAAATCTCTGAGGTTGAATTAATCAGGTCTCGAAACTCCTCATAGGCTCAGTTCAACCCCTGTCCAGGAGCATGAGATTATTTGGCAGTATGATCTCCTGAAGGACAAAGGTCAGCAGCATTTGATGCCTTCAGCAGCAATTTTGCCCCATGGAGAAGGTCAGACTAGAGGCATTATAGTTACTGTGGTAGGGGGGATATAGAATCATAGAATCATAGAATCATAACGGATTGGAAGGGACCTCAAAAGATCATCCAGTCCAATCCGCCTGCAACAGCAGAACTTGAATAACTATATATATAGAACTTGAATAACACGATGTCAAAGGTATTTTGCTTGTATTCACCCTTCTTAGCAAGGAAAATACTTCACAAAGCAAACCTGGTCAGTCAAGCCTACCCACTGCTTGTGCCTTCTTAGTCTACAAGTTTTAAGATGCTTTCTTTAGAAAGGTGGCATTGTAATGAGATCAGCCAAGAGGACCACTCTCAACTGCCTTTTAAAACTTCGTTGTAGTGTTCCAAATTTTTATAGCTCTTATTAGAACCACAGAAGAATTTACCTTGGAAGGGACTTTATGAGGTCATTTTGTCCAATCACCCACTCAAAGCAGAGGCAGTCAAAACTAGATCAGACTTAATCCTCCAGAATATCTTAATAATTGGGGTGAGCTTTTCAGATCAAATGTATACTTCACTATGTATTGAGAACAGACCAGAAATTAATCCATGTCAACACTAGGTCACTTACAATCACATTTATTTGACCTGTTTTAGCGTATATACTTCACCAGTTTACTTCATGATGAGTTGGATGGTGTTCAGAAGGGATTATAGAGAAAGCCTAGCCCAGACACGGCAATCTCCAGTTAGTCAGATGCATACAACCCCAAGAACACAACTATTCACTTGCATCTTCATCAGTGTCATCATCTGTGTACAGAACCGACATCTAGATGGCTAAATGACACGATCAGCATTTTTCTATAACGTATTTCTAGCAAAGGTTTCTAACAAGGGATTTGTTCTAACACGTCAGGTCTCTGAGAGTCTTTTAAATATCCATTTTCCTTAAGCATTTTCTACCTTCCCAAATGCACTGTCACTCACCTAAGTACAACGAACAGGATTATTCCTGTTAATTGCACATGTTTTATCAGATAGAAAACCAGGCATAAGATACTCCAGCAGCTCCTTATGCTTCTAATTGAGACCTGTGCAGGTTAACTTAATATAGTGAAATATTTATCCAAGGATACCAAATTTTATTCAATAAATTTTTTTTCAATAAAATAATGTTAAAAAACATGTTTTACAGCAAACAGAATACACAGCTTGTTTCTAAAAAGTACATATCGCCTCCGGGATATCCAGTGGCATAAGTACTGTAAAGACATTAATCTTCAACATACTGGAGTTGAATTTACTAAGCATCACACAGGATTGAACTCTTTGCAAATTATCTTGCCAAACAGACTACAATTAAATCTCGTGCATGTTACTGCAGCCCTCAGGAGGAAGGAGGACATTTTATTAAATGATTTTGCATTTCATACAGCGCATTTGCTGAGCAGAGAGAACGGGATTCCTCTCAGGAAACGCATTTTGATGCAATTAGGAAATTACAAAGGCCCTCCAGAGTAGCTGGTGTGGTAAACTCAATGGGACACACTTCTTTTAACATCACGGACACTGAATGACTTCTAAAAAGTAGTGTGGGAGGTGAGTTTGGATTATTGAAACGTTGTAGTAGTCAGTGGGGATCGGCCAAGTGATGCTTGTTACGACTTACATACTGAATGTTGGGGGGTTTTGTTGTAGTTAGGAAAGTGGTGCTTGGAGATGAAGAAGAACTGTTCCAACTGCCCCAGAAATATTTCTGAAGAACACTTTTTTCCTTACACCATTGCTCAGAGCAAAGATTTGACTTCACATAAACCCTCTGCACCTCTGAACAGGGCAAAGAAGGTTTGGGGATCCCGTGACTGTTAGCCTACAGCCCTTTGCACGCTCACAGAAAGGAATGCTCCTGATCCTGAAAGAATTAAACAATTGGGAATAGATTTCACTGCTGGGCACAAGAAAGGAAAGGGTGGTTTGCCGCCTTTTGTACGGACACTCAGCAGAGAGGCACCGGCAAATTCACTGTCCCATCGAATCTCAGCCTGATCAGTCTCCAGGAGCTGTAATTCTGATCGAATTCAGTGCAGAGTGGAACTGATTCACAATCAACCAGACCTACTATCCATATGCTTAAGCTCCAACTGCCTGAAAGAGAAAGGTGAATGGATGCCTCGCTCTCCTGCTATCACAATAGAGTGAAACCAATTGACTGTACTGCCTTGTACTGCCATTTAAAACCCCATCTCTATTAGCCTCACACAACCAGCAAAACCCTTAACAGGTCTGGATCCCTACATAAATACCACCCAGAATGGCCAATTTCAGCACATTACAAGCCAGCAAAACGGAAAGATGTCCTTGGATCACTATTTTTTTTCCTTCACAGAGATGGCCAAGGCAATTATAACACTCATCATGAGAAAATATAAAGTTCTGAGCGTAGATGTGGAAAGTAAACCTCCTCTGCTCCCTTCGTGTGCTTCGTCCCAGTATTCGACAGTGAAACACAGCAAAGTACAGCCAACTTCCTCTAGTGTTACTGTGATTTAAACATTAAGCTTTAACATTAAACATTGTTTTAATGTTCATTCAAAGCTGACATCAACCTCAAACCATCTGATCGAATGTTTTATATAGTGAGATGATCGAAATGTGTTTGCTTTTAAAAGCAAGAACTACACACATTGCTCTGCAAAACTCCATTAACCTGCAATCTTACAGCTTTCTGCTACTAGTATTACCAAAAACACCCTTCCAAAACCCCAGAAAATACGACTGTAATCTGTGGTCACAAGCAGCACAAGATTTCGGTGTATTTTGTGCTGTGTGAAGAGTTGTGCGCATCAACCAACAGGACTTAACATCTGTCTGCCCGTGTATTTCACTGCGGTACCGTGGAAAGCGGTACACGCTGAAATGTTCTTATCTCTGATTTTAAAAAGAGATAGGACCTACAAAAAAGGCATCAGACAGAGGCAGAACATAAAGTGCTTTATAAACCTTTAAACGGCAGCTTCTGTAGGGTCTGCAAGAGAAACCGTACTCCTCTTCACCTGTTCTTGTGCAGCCAATATTGTCCCATGTCCTCTGCACTGCCACAGGATACCAACCGTGCCCATGCAGGACCTGGCCTGCTCCTGTGAAATGATCAGTGACTTCAAGGTGCAGCCAAAGGTCTGTATATGTAGGGCTGACTAATTCCTAACCCTTGCTAAGGTGAAAGTCATAATCACTGGAAAGTACTTGGCCTCGAAGGTTTGTTAATGGGTGCTGGCATCTCCCATGGGTCCTTCTTCAGATCCCACCCTTCCCACCTGGGAACTATAAATGTCATGGGTTAGAGACCACAACTGTGTTTTAATCAAGAGCTTTCAGATGAAGTGTCAGACACAAATGGAGGGTTTTAGAAAACTGCTTAGGGATTTGCAGGCAATGAAACAACTTACTCAGTTTGGGGGGAAAAAGGCCACAAGACATTTTAATTCACTTCACACACACATCAGAAGAAACCCCCCTCACAAGACATAGACACAGACATACAGCGTTTCATCACAACGCTCCTACACCAAAATGAGATAAGATGTTTAGAATGTCCACATTGCAGATGGTTCCTTCTTCATTTGAAATTGCAGCAATCATCCAACTTCTGACATCTGAGCATCTGCAGATATTTAAGGAAAATGTCTGAACCTTCATATATTTAAAGAAGATGTCTGAATCTTCATAAATCTCTAAAGCTCTGAGTTCTCACTGCCTTTCTGTATAAGCTAGCAGACCATGATAATCCTCTCGCTGTAAATCTTCTTCCAGGTGGTAAACCTTTTCTCTCAGTGGCAAAGCCACGCAGCTCTGAACAGACAAAAATCGAGATGGAGAAGAATGCAGAAAAGAAACAACAAGAAGACCCAATGGGGTGGAGGAGAATGGGGGAGATGAGCACTGACAACACAGAATCTTCTTTTCAAACTCAAACTTTTCTGCAGAAAAGACATAAATTAAACTCACAGATTCTGCTCAGCGTAACAGCATCTCTTAGCGAGGGCTCGGTAAAATGTTTTGTAAGCAGTATTTTTCCTCTTACTCTCAAGAAATTCTGCCCCAAAACATCCTGTATTTTATGTTATAGAAATAATCCATCTTTATTTGTGCAAGGGCAAAGGAGATGATGGGAACAGCAAGGAAAAAGTGATCTTTCCTCAATCTGTAAAAACTCCAGGCAGTGTTTTTCCTCTGTTCCCCACTGAACTAATTCCACGACTACCCCAAACTGAAGACTTCTGGTATTTAAACTTACGTCATTGGAAGCTGACAATGTATGGAACCATTCAAAACAGGGTGCTGTTGAGCAACCCAGTTGCATGGCAGCAACGTTTCATTCAGAGAGCACCTAGTTCTCCTGTAAATGACTGGAAATGTCGTTAGTTTTCTAAGCGCCCGTTGTGGAAATCGCTGTAACCGAATGCCTGTACATGAAGCCTTGGGATGAGTGCACGCAAACACAGTTGTTTGGTGTCACCGGGGACAATCTGTTTGATTAGTCCCAAAGTGTTTAATGAAAGTAATTTATTTCTATCCAGACATAGCAGCATGTACAAACCACTCCTAGGCTTTGTCACGGACTGATGAACAAAACCAAATTTAATGATAAAGGACAGGGTTGTTCAAACCAGCTAATCCTCTGTCAGTGCTAGATTATACCTACAGCTCATCTTCAAGGACCTTTTGAAACGAAGTTGATGCCACATACTTTCTAATCCATCTGAGCTTTGTGAGCTGCAAATAGTATGAATATAAAATATTCATTTCCCTACTACATTTTAAAAAACCCCAAAACTCCAAAGAAGTCTTCTTTTGCCACGGAAAATAAAACAGTAGGTCATTTTTATTGTTTCCTGCTTCAAAAATAGCAGGTGGCTGGTAGAAATCTACAATGAATTCTCTTTCTGCTCACCCGTCTGCAGCTCACAGTCTATTGTACAGCTCTTATTTATTGCCATTGTATGTCAATGTCAAATATGTTTGCAGGCTATTTAAGTTTTTATTATACTACGCTTCTATACGATTAAAAAACAATCTTTGTTTTAACAATGTCTGTATGATTAGTTGATGTGCCAGCAGGAACAGAGAGTAGCTTCCCTGTATGTCCCTAGGCTGTAGCAGATGTTTTTGTCTTCTGGTTTCTTTTAGTGTTTATCTAGTAAAAATCGCATATTACAAATAATGGAGTGTCACTGTTCATGTCTGAATTATAAAAATAAAGTGTCTCTCATCATTTCAACATCACATTTTCACTTTGTCTTAAAAAAATGGTACGTGGTGTATTCCATTTTACTTAGATAATAACAAAAGTCCAAAGGTGGACGTATTCTTCAATCTGAGACTAGAATAAATAGAGTGGAGTGGAGTGGAATAGAATAAGTATAAGAATATAATAAGAATATAATGGAATAGGAAGGGAATAGAATAGACTAGAACAGAACAGAACAGAATAGGAGAGAATAGACTAGACTAGACTAGAATAGAACAGTTCCATTGGAGGGGACCTACAACAATCACCTATTAGCCAATAGCCTGATCAGTTCAGAGGTGGTCAAGTTAAAGCCTACAATTAAGGGCACTGTACAAATACCTCTTAAACACTGACAGGGCTGGGGCCTCCCTAGGAAGCCTGTTCCAGTGTTGGACCACTCTTTCAGTAAAGAAATGCTTGGTGATGTCCAGCCTACACTGCTTCCATTGGATACACACACAATTAGCAATGTGAGGTATTCTACCTGTATACAGGATATAGCAAGTGGGCAAAAGCTTTTGAAAAAGAAAGGTTCAGCTTTGCACCCCCCATTTCATTTAAAGAAAGAGTCAGTGAAGCTCCTGTTTGCATCCAAATCAACAGCCATGGGACAGTTTCTAAGGAATATGAAAACTTTGGTTAGTGTTTTTCAGGGTACATGAGAGATAAAATTAAAGTTCCATTCCACACAGCTTCTCCTTCCTGTGTCTTTCTGCTTAGACTCAACTCATTTCTCTGGGCCAGATCCACTTAATAAGTCACAGCCTAAGTCCTTCAAATCAAAGCCTCCCACATGCCCAAGCCTGTGAATAAATACCACGCAGAAGAGCATGATTATCTACCTCACGTTTAAGACACAAATACGTATTTCAGCATCCAAAAGGATTCTGCTAAACAGGAGCAGTTAATATCCAAGATATTGATTTTTATGAGAGCAGAAGGTCTCAGCATCTCTGCAAATCAGGACACTTATTTAGGTCATATGGATATTAGCCAACATTTTCAAGACTGGCTATCTAAATTTAGGCACAGACATTCATACTTAGGCGTCAGCCTCAGTGGTTCATTTCTTTCTGAGTTATTAACCCCTTGCAACTGCTAGTAAATTTATTCAAGAGCCAGATTTCCCAGGAACAAGACTTAGACATTTCTGAGTTGTACCAAACTAGGCATGCAAAGTCCTAAACTTTCCTTGAAATTTTGATTCTTTGACACAAAGGTCGGGATTTTTAAAAATATTCCAGCATTACAGTTGTCACATTTTTTCCTGCTTCATATAAACAGTGGGTTTTCATCACAGACACTTGTGAATGTGTTTTGGAAACCTACATAGCTCTGTAGGAGCCTAACAGAGTAATATCCCAAAGCACACAGCCAGAAAAGCAGAAGAGGGACAGCGCTGGTGAAGGTGGACAGCTGTAGCCCAGGGATGGCTAAACAAGCATGCAGCTGTAGAAAGGTCCGAGGTGGTACCGTGGAAGCCTAGAGCGGGTATGGGACATGGCCAGGTACAGGTATGGCTGTGACATGGCATGGGCAGGCACATCAGCCAGACCTCAGGTTTTACACCACTGTGCCAGGGCTCGCCTTGACCACGGGCACAACCCCTGTGAAGGGGGTGTTGTGGAACCTGCTCGTGCCCGCAGGGACGTGTGAGTAGCCTTTTCCCCCATTTCAGAACACTGTATCTTAGATATCTAAAACTGAGCTAGTTGCTCCAAATATTACATAGCCAGTTGTCACAGTAGCGGGTCCTTGCCTGGATCCCTGGGTATCCCACCAGGGTCACCATTAATGTTATGGTTTAGAGACTCTGACTGTATTTTAACCAAGAACTTTTAGCTAAAGCTCAGGCATAAAGGGAGGGTTTAACAAAACCATTTAGGAGTCTGCAGGCAATGAAACATCTGATTCAATTTGAAGAAAGACACCAAGACATTTTAACTCATTCCCCCCACCACACATCAGACAGAACCCCACACAAGACTTAGACACTGACGTACGTCGTTTTGTCACACTGCTCCTACACTGAACTGAGATAAATGTGTCCAGAGTTTCCATCTGCTTCTCTCTGAAATCACAATGGTCATCAGACTTCAGTCTCATCCTTGTAAATCTTCACAGTTCACATTCTCACAGTCTTTCCAGTTGAACACAGGTGACCTAGCAAACCTTGGCTGTTCCTCCCACACGTAAACTATCTTTAGAAGCCATATCATGCATAGCTCTGAACAGACACCAAGACAGAGAAAAGAGTGAAAGAGGCAGAAGTCACCAAGGGAAAAGATGAAGGTGGGGAGGGGCAGAAACATTCTTTTTCTAACTTATAAAACCCAAACTTCTCTGCAGAGAACATACTAATTAAATGTAGAGATTCTGCTCAGCTTTCTAAAGCATAAAACCAGTGGATGGAGAATCCCACCTCCACGGGGCAACACTGGTTTATTTTTTGTATCTCTTTGATGAGTCATGAAGACAATGATTTCTCTACCCAACAAATTACTGTTTATTAGTAACTCTAACTTTTATGCACCTAAATCACGAGATACTGATCCCTTCTCCTATTTGCTTTCAGTAGAAGAAGCTCATAAGATCCACAATATTTTGCCTTGAAGTTTTCTTACTGTCGTATGTGACAGCAGCTGCACCTTCTCTCAAATATTTTAAGAAAGTTATTACTACCTCAAAAGTAGCTTTTAACCATTCTCAAGGAGTTTCTAGCCTCCAAATCTGGATTCTTAATCCATATATTTTTCTTTTAGTAGAACATACAAAAGTGCAGTAAAATTAGGTTTTATGTGAACGTAGTCAGCAGTGACAGGTTATAATTCAGATCAAATACAGTTATTAAAACCTGTACGAGAAAAAAAGTCCTAGCATTCAGCACGTACTTGTGACTTGACTGAATGTGAGAAAACAAAGAGACATTATTGACTCACTTTGATTGTGCAAACCTCCTCAGAGATGCACCTTGAAAGGTTCATCCTCATACAGCGATGCACACTCACTGTCTCAGAACCAGAAAGAGACCAAGCAAATGAATTAAGCTTTCCAAAAGAGTATTAAGAAGCACAGTAAAAACTACCTGCTTCAGCTGCTTTTTTAATGCCAGAACACCGGATTCTGGTTGGGGGCTGTGAACACAGTAGCCCAAGAAACAAAAGGCAACCCACTGTAATACTTGTCTAACGCATGATCTGAACAGTCAGATTTCCCTTTGAATAGCACTCTGCAGAGCTGATAACTAGGTGAACCACTACACAAGGTGTCAAACTTGTCCCTGGGAAACTCTAGGGTTACACTAAAGGTGAATTCGACCCATGGGACTTTTGCAGCACTCAAGATTACAGTGATCAGCACTTCTATTATGATCGAGTCAGCACTGAAAGCACCATGGGCAATGTAGCCACAAGGCTGAAGCAGACAATAAGGAAGGAATCTTCACAATTAATGAAGAACTAATTTAATGAAGGTTGTGAAAAGAAACAGTGATGCATGTTTAAAGGGCAGAGAGAAGAGACTGTAAAGGGTCATTGCAGTCCCCTGTTCTTCCTATTTATCTTCTTGATGACTTATCTAATATATTCATTAACACAGACTATCTGCTGAACCACCTAGATTCATATTTATTCATAATATTTAATGAAAACTGGTAAAGCCCTTCCTGTCCTGTTTCGTGACACCGACTCTATGTACCTGTAGTTCAGATGGCATCTGGAGCCCAGTACAGGCACGCTAGTCTAACCAAATAGCCCTGTCAAGAGACACACGTGTTTTGAACAAAGGACAACCTCAAGATGTTAAGCAATAATCGCAAATGAAAGACGTTCACAACAGCCTGACCTTACAGATGCTGAGCACAGCTTAAATAAACGAAGCCTTAATCCCGCTGATGACCAAAAAGCATCTTTTAGGATACGTGAGAAAATGGAATCTAATTGCCAGGCTACACATGACAAGCACCATAGCCCTGGCCCTAAGCGAGGGTCACACTGGTAGAGTAACACCAGATGGGTAAGCACAGAAACAAGGGAGAGTGAGCAGGAAGTTCTGGAGTACATTTTCCTTGGGAGAGGTAGAAGAGGGAAGAGCAGTTGGAGACTGGGAACAGAGAAGCAAGAAGGGTTTAGGGAGATTTGGGTTGTGTGATTAGGACTGTTCTTTAAGTGGTGGCCCAGGACGTTGGACACACTTTGTGTGCAGTCCGGCACAGTTGAAGCTGCTTTGAGGATTTGCTGCATGTTTGCCATTCAACGAAAGGTTAGCAGAGTGAAAATGGGGCTGGGGTGGTGCCCTGTTGATCCTGATGAGGAGGCAGGCTTTGCTCAGACCCAGGCACAGTTAACAGAGCCTGGAAATGCAGTGAACAACAGTTTGCTCTTACACTAGGAGCAGTGTATCACCCAGCTGCTTATTTGGGGCAATTTTAGTTGCTTTCCTTCATGTGATAACTAGTATCACTAAAATAAGAGGAAGTGCGATATTAACCATCCCTTCAAAGGAGAAGCTAAACTAATACAAACTCCCCCAAAAAGGAAATCTAATTCGTGATCCCAGCGTAGATGAGCAGAGATTATCTGCCCAAGTTTTGCTGACACACGGTGAGCAGTAACTTAGAATCATACAACGCCTTTGGTTGGAAGAGACCTTTTAAGGTTATCTAGTCCAAACCCACTTTGATGAGCAGGAGCATTTTTGACTTGACCTAACATGCAGTTACCCTGTGGGAAGCCTATGCTGGAGCAGCCTCCTGAAAGGACATTTGGACCCATGGAGAGAAGAGCCCGTTCTGGAACAGGTTTTCTGGCAGCACCTGTGACCCTGTTGGAAGACCCACACTGCAGCAGTCTGTTCCAGAAGGACTGTCCCCATGAAAGGGACCCATGCTGGAGAAGAACTGCAGCCTGTGGGAAGGACTCACACTGGAGCAGTTAGTGGAGGACTGTGTCTTGTGGGAGGGAACTTAGGTGGGAGTAGGGAGCATGAGGACCTCTCTCCTCAGAAGGCAGAAGTGGCATAGACTACAAACTCTATTCCCTGTCCCTCTACACTGCTTAGGGAAAGGATGCAGAGAAGAATGTGAGTGAAGTTGAGCCTGAGGGAAGGGTGGGAGAAAGGTGATTTAACAATTGTTGGACTTTTGCTCATTACCCTCCTCTGACAGGGTTTGTAATAAAGAAATTTTCTCAAGAAGAGTCTATTCTGCCCATGACCATGCTGTGATGAGTGTCCTCCCTGTCCTAATCCTGACCCTTAAGCTGTTGTCTGTATATTTTCTCTCCCATGTCCGGTTGTTGGGGTCCAACTGGAAGCCCACATGCATTAATCCAAGAAGGATGTGGACATGCTGGAGCATGTCCAGAGGAGGGCCACGAGGATGATCAGTGGGCTGGAGCACCTCTCCT
>JAOXOE010000001.1:110410225-110451167 GCA_028565055.1 Phoeniculus purpureus
AAGACAGGAGAGAGAAGACTGAAAGCAAGACAGCAACACAACCTAACAGAACAAGGCAGCGTCTGCAGCCCTGCCTGTGCGAACTGCCTCACTATGACCCTACTGGCCCACTCCTGTTCGCCGGGCTCCCCCGGAGGCTCTTGCCCTTAAATACTGGGAGGAGAGTGGCGCCGAGACTCCCCCCTGCTGGCCGCCGCAAAGACCCCCGGGAAACGCGGGGCTCCGCTGCGGCCTCGCGGCCTGAATGTGGCGCCGAGGAGGGTCCTGTGATTTTTCTACTAACTGCAAGCCTCTAGTTGGGAACCTCTGATGTGCAATGCTCTGCTGCCACACAATGGGGAAGCTTTCTGCAAGCAAGTCCAGCTGCTCAAAACACTTTTCCTAGGCTAGCTGTGCTGTTCTGTTACGTTCCATCACGCAACGATAGCTCAGTCCAGGTCATTTCTGACAACATTAAAAGCCCAAACAGAGTCACATAAATTATAGGCATATAGGCTGTACCTCATGGAGGCCCCTTTCTAGAGGAAAGGCTGAGATTCCCAAGCAAAACTATTATAGCTGATGCTTCTAAAAATAGTCCTTCCTTTTTCTTTTAAGAAAACAGAGAGAAAGCAAAAAGGCCTTTCAAATATGCTTGTTTCCTCAAGAAATATTTTACAGGTGCCCCATTAGCAACAAGTGCAGAACTATCTCCAACAGCTTGAGTTTATTGACAGTTTAAGACTCACACTAGTGACACAGTGAGTCACAAATTTGATGTGATGTCCTTTTTCCTTTTTTTCCTTTGAAAAAGTGTATTTTCAGAAAGCTTTCTTTCAGTAAAATGACAGGAGTATAAAGCAGCCTAGTGGCACTTTCATTCCACTTACAAGAGAAAAGTGTTTTAGGTACTGGGGGGTTGTCTGCAGTATGTGGCACGCCAAGATCGGTCAGCACAGAGCCTGTTCCTGTCCCAGTCTGAGAAGGCTCCAGGAAACAGTATTGCCAGGAGCAGTACCTGTGCTGGCAAGACAACCTGCTCCGGTGTGCTCCTGGGTACATAATCATAGAGCTGCAGAACGATTTGGGTTGGAAGCAATCTCCAAAGATCTAGTCCAACCCAAATGGCTTTGAGGAGTACTTTGGAGAAATGGCTGGTCAGGTCAGCTGATTCATAAATTAACCGTAAACCAAATGCCGTGAGTCATGGTGCTGAGAAGAACAACTTTCCATGGGAAAGATTCAGAGGAAATAGTACAGTTCAGTGACCTGACTCTTCCTGCAAAGTGGCTTAGCCATGGTCCACTAGCTTTAATCAAAGTGGGATGATTTGCAGCAGCATCTCTAATGGAAGGCAGATGGTTACCTTACATGTGGTTGGTTGCTGAGGACGAAGGCTGGCACTGGAAGCCTAAAGCCCCAAAGACACTGTCTCTGTTCAGGTACACAGGCCAAAATAACACAAATGTCCAGTGACCTCAGATAGCAACATCAATCTAATATATCACAGTACCACAGTATTACCAAGGCTGGAAGAGACCTCATAGATCACCAAGGACTTTGCAGTAAAGAAGAAATGAGTTTAATTCTTTATGTATCCTTTCAAGCAGTTGTCTTACTTTGCATACGTCTTGCAATCTTAAAAAGGAAATATCACTTAAGCTGATCTCAGCTTTGCAGACTTTTTGTCCTCTCCTGCTCTTCACCATGTCTATATTCTTATTATTCCAACGATACTAAGGTGTGGATGTGGTGGTCTCAGAAAGCTGGTCAATACTTTCAGTGAGTCTGAAGGGATTGTTAGTCCTTGGACATAGATAAGGAGCAGAATGCTGCAAAAATGGAACGTGGCTCACAGCAAGGATAGAACCAGGCGAGCAGAGTAGACACATTCTGAAGCAAGCTGTTGTATAAACTCGTGTAAGCTATTGTGCAGACTGCCTGTAGTGAAAAGAATAGAACTAACCAATCGTGTGGCTTCCAAAAGAAGTAAGGCAAAGATGATCGGTAGAACACAGCAGGTGAAGAAGGTCTACAACGCAGCCGTTTTGTAGAATAAACATCGTCTGCGTAATGACGTCTGGTACCCGCGCGTTATTCAGAACGGACCCGCCTCGGACCCCGTCGCAACGCTAAGGTGGTGGAGTTGCGTTCAGTAATGCAAAGTGTGTGTGTGTATATATATATATATATTTTTTTTTTTTTCCTCCCTCTGTTATGAGAGATCAAAAATAATATCCAATAACAGTTCTCAGATGTAATTGTTCCGTATTTCTCCTGCAGTTTATAGTGGAAAAGGATAAAAACAAGAAAAAAAGAAAACTGACTAAAAATACTCAGGATAACAAAAATCTTTGCTTCATTAAGATTCTGGATTTCTCTTTCCACAGCTGCAGCCAGAATTTTTAATCTCAGAGAGCTATTTCAGTACAAAGTGTAGTAATTAGCTTGTAAATGAGCAGAAAGAGATCTCTGCCTGGTGTTTTAGCCTTTAAAATAGTGAGGAAGGAGTGAGGAAATGTATTAAATACATTTTTACAATTCTGAGAGATTTTTTGCTTATTTTTAAGGGCAATTTTTCCTTACTGTGTGGTTTAATCTTATTTTTAAAAGTGTAAGGGAATATATGTGAAGTAATCCTTACCAGGAAAGCAATTTCACTAAAAGGTAAACTTAAATTTGTTTAAATACATCTTACTCCTCTTCAAACTCTTTTACTCTTGAAACACAGCTCCAACATAATTCAAGTGAAAAACACTTTTAAATGAATGTCCCGTATATTTAACAAAAAAGCTGGGGAGGGACTGTCTGGGATATCAGGTAGCGACAGGACTAGGCGCAATGGAGCAGAGCTGGAGCTGGGTAGATTCAGACTGGATGTGAGGAGGAAGTTCTTCACCGTGACAGTGGTGAGAGCCTGGAATGGGTTGCCCAGGGAGGTGGTTGATGCCCCGTCCCTGGAGTATGTTAACAAAACATAAAGCTGCAGCACTGAACAATCTAGGAAATCCAGAATTAGATTAATCTGAAAAACTTGTCTCACCTCCCTTTTGAATAGGTCTTAAGACATATTTCTAATTACTGCACCTATTATTCCTGTCTACTCTAAAGACCCTCCTCAGCACTCCATGCTGTGGGGACCAGAAGAGTCCATCACTGCAACTCTTTTCCCCAAACAGTTGCAGTGTCTGATCACTGCCTGGCAGCTAACTGAGTCTCTCAGTTGCTCTCATTACAGACCCTCCTTTCCAGCATCACTAAGCTCCTCGCCCCCCCCACCTTCTCCCATTAGGTATTTTGTCTCCAAGCAGCTGCTCTGAATTGTTTGACAGCAGAATGAGACAGAAAGCTCCTAATTCCAGCGGCTGGCCTCAGCTCACCACGAAGGATCATAGCTTGATCCACTTTTGAGGTCTGACCAGGCTGCTGGGGTGTCCAGGTGAGTTGTACATGTGTCTGCTGCAATGTTTGAATCCGCTCAAAGTGACAGGCTTTTTTCCTCCTATCTAGTTAGACTTTTCTATGCTACAACTGATGTCCATTAGCCTCTCTCTTTTCTTTCAGCCCAAGTGCTCCCTATATAATAGTTAGTATGTCATTCCCCCGGAGGCTGCCAGTCTTTTTGCAAGGACACAGGAGGCCTGAAAGACAACGTTACTTGTAAAAAAGAATGCAATTACTCAGAATAGAGTAATAGGAAATAAAACCAAATCACAAAAGACCTTCCTCCACTTCTCTCTGCTTTGGGGCTCAGCTTTGCTCCCATGCTTCTCTACTTCCTCTCCAAGTGGCACATGGTGACCAGTAATAGGGGTTGTGGTCAGTGCACCACATGCTGTCTCTGTAGCTCACTCTTCCTTACTCTTTTCCCCTGCTCCAGTGTGGGGTCCCTGCCACAGGAGACAGTCCTCCACAAACATCTCCAACACTTGTCCTTCCCATAGGCTACAGTTCTTCATCAACTGCTTTGGCTCGGGTTCCTTTCATGGGGTGAAACCCCTCAAGAACAGACTGCTTCAGCATAGATGCTCCATGGGGTCACACGTCCTGCAGCTAACCTGCTCCAGCATAGGCTACTCTCTCCATGGGGCTACAGGTCCTGCCAGGACCCTGCTCCACAGTAGGCTCCCCATAGGTTCACAGTCTGTGGGCATCCATCCATTCCAGCATGGGGTCCTGCACAGGCTGTAAGCGGATATCTGCTCTACTCTTCACCTCAATGGGCTACAGGGGAATCTCTGCTCCAGTGCCCAGAGTACCTCCTCCCCTCCTTCTTCACTGACCTTCATGTCTGCTGAGTTGTTGCTCTCACATATTCTCTTTTGGCTGTATTTTTTCCACTTTTTAAAATAGGTTATCATAAATGCACTACTCACCACTGATAAGCTCAAACCTGGCCAGCAGCAAGTCCACCTTGGAGCTAGCTGGCATTGCATCTACTGAACATAGGGGTAGCTTCTGGAATCTCCTCACAGAAGCCATCCCTGCAGACCGCAACACCAAATCCTTGCCACAGAAATCCCATACACCTAAAAAAGCTTGTCTTGTTACTGTGTTCATCTCTCACCAGCTTCACTTCTAGTTGATCTTTGGCTTTGAAATTCATTCCTATGTCTCCAAGCAATGTATTTCTTCTGGTAACTTGTAGCCCATTTCTTTTTCCTTTCTGAGTTTGAGCTTAATTAAGAACCTCCTGTTCAGCCAGGCTGGAGTGTTGCTTACTTCCTGCACATTGCAATGCAGTCTTTTGCTTTGAAGTGCTTGTGTTTTACTTTGAAGATCAGCCAACTATTCTGGACCAGTATTTGCCTTCTCCCTGGCTCCTCCTAAACAATGAGATCATATCTTACAGTTTCCTGAACAAGCAAAAGTCTTGTTTCCTACAGTCCAGAGTCACTATACAGCTGTTCACCTTTCTCACCTCTCTCATGACCCCAACCTTACAATCTCATGAATGCACAGGCTGCTGTCAGTCATCATGTCTCCAATAATTTCTTCTGATTCATAAGTAACAGGTCCATCAGAGTGCTTCCCTTACTCAGCTTACCGATGAACTCCATTACGAATTCTCCTCGAAGAAGTCCATAAATCTTTGGAATTCTTGGCACCCTGCCAGTGTTACTTTTCCCGCAGGTGTCAGGATGGCTGAAGTCCTTTATGAAAACTAGGCCACCTTCCAGTCCTTAAAATGAAAAGCCATAATCCTCCTCTCTTTCCCCTATAGGGGAGAACTCCTACCAGGGGGTACTGGAAGGGGAGATGGCATGATCCAGTTTAGATGCAGATTTGTGGGAAGTTCAATTATATCATTGAATGTATGGGAGGTGCAAATGCACTCGAGAAATGCACCTCAATACATTGATAGCAGAGCCAAAAGTTACTGAGGTAGTTTTATTCGAGCAGCAGTGCATAAGAAAGGAGAGAGAGAGAGAGAAAAGAAAGGCAGGCAAAGGATAGGTAAGGTTACACCAGCAGAGTCTGTGTGAGAAGTATCTCTTTCTGTGGGACCAAGATAGTCTTCAGGACAACCACAGGGTGTGGGTTTTGTCTGCTTTAGGATCCTCACACAAGATTACAAAGAACCTGTGTTCATATAAGGCAGTGCTTGAGCAAGTTACCTTACCACATAGAATCATAGAATCATCAGGGATTGGAAGGGACCCCAAAAGATCATCTAGTCCAATCCACCTGCCACATCAGGATTGCTTCACTGGAGAAGTTATAGAATCAGAATCACCCTGGGTTGGAAGGGACCACCCGATCATCCAGTTCCAACCCCCCACCATGGACAGGGACACCCCACCCTAGATCAGGCAGGCCAGAGCCCCATCCAGCCTGGCCTTAAACACCTTCAGGGATGGGGCCCCAACCACCTCCCCGGGCAACCCATTGCAGGCTCTCACCACTCTCATGGTGAAGAACTTCCTCCTCACATCCAGTATAAATTTACCCATCTCCAGCTTTGCTCCATTCCCCCTACTCCTGTCGCTACCTGAGATCCTAAATAGTCCCTCCCCAGCCTTTTTGTAGGCCCCTCTCAGATACTGGATGGCCACAAGTAGGTCACCTCGGAGCCTCCTCTTCTCCAGACTGAACAGCCCCAACTCCCTCAGTCTGTCCTCATAGGAGAGGTGCTCCAGCCCACTGATCATCCTCGTGGCCCTCCTCTGGACATGCTCCAGCATGTCCACATCCTTCTTGTCATAAGGGCTCCACAGCTGGTGAATTCTAACAACCATCTGCCATTGACCACATATAAATCCAAGTCAATTCCTACGTGATAGGTACAAGCATAAATACACTGCTTGCTTTTGGTAGGAGTTAAGTAAGTGGCGTGAGCTCTACAGGTTCTCAAACAAACACTTATCTAAGCAAAACAGAGCTCCCTCAACTCCTGTGATCAGTGATGTCAGCTCAATGGGAAAATGTACTGTCACGCTGGTTTGCACAGAAAAGGAAAGGACTGTAAGTTTTATAACTCTAATGATTTCTGGATTAAAAATTAAATTATACAAGAAGCAGAAAATATTAAAAATCTATATGGGGATCATCTGTTTGGATAGCAGGTAGACATCCCAACTCCGTGGAGTTTCAGTGATAAAGTTTATATCCTACAGGTACCATTGATCTCACTGTCACTATGTTATTAAAGAGTCGTAGTGCAGTAATCACGTTACGGCAGCTAGGAGGCAAAGTGGCATCTCATGTGTATAGGAAGTTTCTGAGTACACTTGATCACAGTTGGCTCACAGTCTCTGTGCTTCAGACTTGGTCTTATTAAACTCAGCGGGAAAATGTGGAGATGCTTGGTCAAGTGTGAGTAAAGCCTAATCTGATAACCTTCACTATGAATCAGGGAGAGATATAGCTAAACCAATGTGAAAAGAAAGTCACAGTGTCTACTGGAGGATGCTAACTAAAGTATTCATATAGGTATGTGAAATGAAATGTCATTTCTTCTTTAGCTTGACACGGTCAGGTTCAGGGATTCATCTTTGTTCTCAGCAAGAGGTCTCACACTTTTATCTTTCCTGCCAAGGGCTCCTAGCTGCAAAATGTTGACAGCTGGGAAACTGTAATCTATCCTCCTCTAATCCACATCAGAGACAAGGTGCCCTGATGAAGCACTTCTGGATCTCGAAACATACCCACTAAGCATAGGCTGGGTAGCAGAAGTGAAATCATAGCTAGCCCTTCCCATAGTGAGTTTCAGATACCTGCTAGAGGCCACTCAATACACACTGCTATATGCTGGCTCCAGTAGGTCATGCTCCCTTCTGCTCCTTCTCCTCATCCTGAGAACCATGTCACCTCTCTATCACTTGCTCTTTCTGTCCACATCAGCATCACACACGTTCAGCCTTAGATCTCTTTCTCTACCTCACAGAAGCTCTCCAAAGTCATGAAGAAATTGAGGGAAAGACTTAGAAATGTCTCTTGGTATCCTGTTTCATGTATTGAAGATGCTACAGAAATATCTTGCTTATGATACTGTGTTCTGAAATGTCTGCATTCATTCATGTCTGTTTGTCCGTACCATATGTCACGTGTGCATTTCTCTTCCGAGGCTGAATTGTTCTTGTAATCCTTACTGAAGTCACAGAATTACAGAACAACAGAATCATAGAATATAGGGCATTGAAAAAGACCTGTGAAGATCATCTAGTCCAACCCCCTGCAGAGTAGGATCACCTACAGAAGATCACACAGGCAGGTTTTAAATGTCTACAGAAAAAAAGACTCCATAACATCTCTGAGCAGCCTGTTTGAGTCCTCTGTCTGTGCAAGGGAAGAGTTAGGTTGGGTATTAGGAAACACTTCCTCACAAAATGGGTGGTTAGACACTGCAATGCACTGCCCACGGAAGTCGTGGAGTCACCATCCCTGGAGGCATTTAAGAAAAGATTGGATGTGGCACTCGTGTGGTCTAGCTGATGTTGTGGTGTCAGGTCACAGGCTGGAGTTGGTCTCAGAGGCCTTTTCCAGCCACAAGAATTCTGTGGTTCTATGATTCTATCATCAAGACAGGTTCTTATGTTTAGGTGGAACCTCCCATATCCAGTGTATGTCTGTTGCCCCTTGTCCTTTCACTGGGCACCACTGTGAAGAGTCCCTTCTCTTGACGCCTGCCCTTTAGATATTTAAAGATATTGAAGTCCCCTCTCAGTCTTCTCTAAGCTAAAGTCCAAGGTTTCTCAGCCCTTCTTCATAAGGGAGATGTCCCTGGCAGATGTTACAGAACAAGCTGAAATACGCCACATGAAGCCAGACATTGCTTATTAAAATCATTAGGGATTATTATATTTTCATTCTATTATAATACACACATATCATATAATGAACAATATAAAAGGATGCATCAGGAAAGTGTGGGCAGAATGAAGAAGGTGGTCAAACCCCAAACCCTACTCAAGAGGTTGCTCAGCAAGGCCAGTGGCATCCGATTTCCAAGCTTCTCATGTTATAGAATGGAATCGTATAATCATAGAATCATTCAGGCTGGAAAAGACCCTTGGGATCACCGAGTCCAACCATCAATCCTACTCTACAAGCTCACCCCTAAAACTTATCTCCAACCTCTTCTTATGACCCAAAATATGAATACAATACAATACCGAAATAAAAATAAATACATTTAAAAATGAAAGCAATAGTCTCTGTCTCTCTAGAGTTGCCAGAGAACTATTTCATTCTCATTAGACCAGAATTTTTCAGATTAGAAAACTAATCTGTACGGTTTTACTTGACATTGAAAGACTGAACTTTACTCAGACAAAGTGTCAGTAACTGAAGATTAGTTCTTAGTACTATTCATTCCCTTCAAGAGACTGTCAACTGAACTTAGATTTTATATATCTACAAAAAATACATCTCTGAAGAACACAGAATGAATACAAGAAAAAGTCAAGACATAGAAAGAAGATTGAATATCTATATTTAAATAGAATTCTTATATCCACCATGCAAAGAAGCCCAGCTTTTACGCATTGTAGTATAGGAGTCCTGAGTAAAAAGGAGAATTGTTTGTCATATTGAAGTTAGAACATTCCACCAGGGAACGTGGTCTTCTATGTCACATTAAAAAAAGTTATGATGCCAATAGATGATGTTAAATTAAAAAAAACCGAAATAATCTCGTTGCAGTTTGAATTTGAGTGGATTACCTGCCTGAGGCACCACAGAGTTGCTATGGCAACTTGCAGAAGTTTATTCAACTCTGTGAACTGGTACTACTGGTTTGGAGCTTCCTGTTTCTGGTTCCTCCTCCTTCAGTTTTGTCTATGTTCTGAGAGGTGAAGATGGCGCTGGGCTAGGCGTGACAGCCATCTTTCCCCAGGAATGTGGTGAATGGAGAGAAAGAGTGGAACCTCGGAGATCGATGGATGGAAAGCTTCATCTATAATCCATTATTTGCTGAAAATTAAGAGAGTTTTTCCTTCATTCATGGCAGTAGGAATTAGCACACTGGAAATGGAGGACTGGCTTGGAAGCACATGGAACAGAGGACTTTAAAATGCTTGTTGATACTGAGTGTTGCCCAGGGAGGTGGTTGGGGCTCCATCCTTGGTGGTGGTTAAGGCCAGGCTGGATGAGGATCTGGCCAGCCTCATCTAGGGTGGGGTGTCCCTGCCCATGGAAGGGTGGTTGGAACTGGATGATCCTGTGGTCCCTTCCAGCCCTGACTGATTCAATGATTCTGTAGTGACTTACTCTGGAGAAGATACTTTCATCTTAAAGCTTGTGTTTGCAGGTGCTTAGAACTTCTAGAAAACACCATGGATGTGTTCCTGTGTGACTTGGTCTGGGTGGTCCTGCTGTGGCAGGGGGATTGGACTGGATGATCTTTGGAGGTCCCTAATGATTCTGTGATTCTGTGAAATGTGCATGGACTGAACGGGGACTACGTTTCCACAAAGAGCAAGATCTGCTGGAAGTCTCTTCCCGTTGGGTGGGTGGAGATGGCAGCTTACCCCAGTTATGTAAGAACATGTGATGAATTTCTGTATGTCTTTGGGTTGCTCCTGCAATTTATAAATGGTTTTTGAATGCTTCTTGGTTTTTTTGTTTCAGCCCATTAGCACTTTAATGACATGAACTGGTTAATTTCCTCTTGACTGACACCTCCGTGCAGTAATTATTTTACAGTAAGCATTGACTTGACCCTTTAACAGTGGCAGAACTCTGATACATACCATAACCCTTCCTGATATTGAAGGTCAATGAGAATGTTTCCCTTGAAATTCAAACAGGAAAAGAGGTCAGTCTCCTTCACTACCTCGCTTAAACCACATTTCCCTCGTCTTCCCTCAATAAACCCTGTTTTAGCTGAGCTCCTTCCTGTCCACTTTTGTTGCCACTGTGTTCACAAGCCCCCAGTCTGTTGCTCTGCAGTGTCTTTGTCTGCAAGTCTCTGTCTCTGCCGCCTCTTTCATTCCCATGCACAATGCACATCACCTTGTTCTATCAGTCATTTCTGAGCTCTGAGCTGCCAGCATGACGCCTCACAGAAGAAAGCACCACGTTCATGTCTCATTGTGGAAAACTCAGGTAGCACATTTCCTTTGACCCGCTACAGCTGGATCCTAAAAGGGACCCAAACAAACACGCAGAAAATGCAGACCTTTGTCAGCGACATTAAATGTGGCAAGTAATGGAGCGTGGTGGCTTGAGGGCTCATAAATAACCCCTTTACCACCTCCACCACCACACTCTGTTTCCAAAACCCAGCAACCTCTTAAAGATAAGTAATTATCACCACACCTCCCCAGGAAGCATTCTCCACAAAATGGCCCTTAGACAGATTAATGCTTCTTTTTTCTGCAATAAAGTCTTGATTTTCAATTTTTGGTACAATTAAGGAGCACTGTAAAACATTTTTATTATCTTTTTGCTCAGACTGAGAGACAATTATTGCACTGTTTGTACATGCAGCAGCTTCTCTAAGTGGTGGTCTTTCTCCTTGTTATTAGATTCTGCTCTAAATTGCAAGATAAAGAATTATGGCCACATTTTTGATCCCACGGTGTTTGTTTTCATTTTTTATGGCAAATGAAAAGAGACAGCTAATGGCCTGGGGAGGAGGACGTGTGGTCTCCACAGGAAGGCTGTGATGACAGGTATGAACACTCGTTAAAAAGGTGGGTTGAGAGGACATTGATTTTCCAAAGAAAAATACTTCTTTATCCTTCCGAATATATCTTCCTGTAATTACCTGGTGCTGTGTTCGTTCTATACGTGTTAATTGGAACAAGCTTTCATTTGCACAGGTGGCAGCTCAGGATATCTGTTCACGCTGTAACAGCACCAAGCTGCACAAAGAGAGGATGCAGCACAGCATCTGCCCTTCACAGGACTGCAACTTTGAGTACCAACAGCCCGAGGTAGCCAAGCAGCAGATGACTGGTCCCAAATTGCTAAGGACAGATTTGTGAACACAACAACCAGAGCTAGTCTAGTAAATTTAATGGACCAGGGACCATTCTCCAGCTTGGAGGCCAACTGGCATAGCACAACTTTCATCCTTTTGGCTAAACTCTTTTACCTTTGAAAGCAAAGTGGCTGCATTCAGGCTGTTTACTGGACATTGTCCCTGGCTCGTGCTGTGTTCTCCCACCTCGCCTGAGCAGTTTATTGGAAAGAACTTGTTGCACCAAGCCAAAGCGCTGCTAGGGCAGAGTTAACACCATCGAGGCTGAGCACATACCCCTGCCTATGCCCATGGCTGGACACTGTTTAGTTTACAGGGGTATGCATAACCATGGAAACTACTCTAGATATTTGTACAGAAGAAGCTCACAGATGAAGAATAAGCTCAGCAGTGTGGGTTTGGGATGTGACATGCACTTGCAGAGCTTTGCAGGAATTTGATGGATTGTGGCTGTAAAGTGCTGCTTAACAGTGAAAATGAGTTATTCCTGTGCTATCCTATCATCAACCCAGTTTTTAGACGTTTTATGTCTCTTTATGTGCTAAGGGGACATAATTGCTTAAAGGTGACTTTAAGAAATTAAGGTGTCTCTCAAAAAACAGTAAATGACAGTAGCTTTGCTTTTATCCCCTCCCTCGGCGATAAGGACTGAACAGCCTCATAGTTCAGAAGTCAACATGTGGCAGTGGCCATATCTTCACTGAATCAGCGTAAGCTTTTCCAAAATAGTGTGCCTGTAGCCTCCTCACAGGAGGCTCCTCAGATATGCCCACCCTTCCCTGCACTGGACCTGCCAGAATGGCCAGAGGGTTAACAGTGACAGACCAACATGAATTTGTGCATGCCTGGAGCCATGGGACTTCCCTGCTTCACGCAGCCTGCAGTCAGAGCTCAGCTAAAGCAAATCCTCACACAGGCAGCAGCCTTCACTGCAGATTTCCAGTGATGAGAAGTAGCGCTCAGGTGCCAGCCTTGACACTCTGCATCTGATAACTAAGCAGCAATTGCTTAGATACTTTCTGCTGCTACTCCGTAGTTTGACATGCTGTACCCAAGCATGTCATTTGCCTTGGCAACTTGACCCACAAGCCTTCCAATGTATTTTTGCTGGCCCTGTCCAGCTGAGGAAGGGGAGGGATAGAGCAGCAAGGTGAGCACCTGACATTCAGCCAAGGTCAAAACACCAGAACATAACAAAAGGATAGGTCACAATATAGATGCACACTGAGCACCACACGTTACTCTCCTCCTCACTGATAACTACTGAGCCTGACAACCCAGACAGCTACTTTACCCGATCTCATAGCACTTCCACCCATAATATCCCAGCTTGGATACAAGGAAGTTGTCAGAGACAGTGTCAAAGCCTTCAAAACACAAGGTAGGAACCACAGCATCTCATGAGCAGTTCTCAGTTCTTATCTTTTAAAGAATCACAATATTCCCTTCAGCCTCAGTATGTTTAGTATCCCACACCCTCTTCAAAGCTCTTGCTTTGCGACCAGCTTTCCCCCTCAGCCCTCAGCCATGTCATTATTTGATCACCAGTGTAACCTTCAAAACTTAACTTAATCTTTGTCTACGGCCATGTTCAAGATGCTCACTGAAAGAATCAAGACCGCTGTGTTTCCGTGACCTATGCTCACATTCTCTCTGGCACGTTATGTAGTATTTACTGTGGAGCTGCCAATCAGACAAAGACATGGACGTGCTCACTTTTTCGTTGCTGCTGTCTTCTGCTCTGGGTAATTCAGCCTTTACAAGAATCACCAGGAGCTACATTTTAATGAGGTTTTCCTTTAGTTTATCCAGAGGCACATCATTAGCACCACTGAACCCGAAGACAACACGGGCTGGAGACTTTCTATTACATGTGCAGTTAATTTCTTCTGTTAACAGCCTCTCTGCGGGCAGTAGGTACCTAGTCACATCTTTTTTACCTGGTGTTCTGTCTACAAGTTATGACCTGCGTGAGCCTACTTAATCTCACAGCTTTGTCCGGTTTGCTCTGTTCACTGTGACACCAGAAGAGGAGACACTTTCCTTGACTGCAAGACGCAGCAGAAAGATACCGTGCCTTAGGGGAATGTTTACAGAGAAGACCTCTGCCAGGGTCCTTGTCTCGTTTCCAAGCTAACTGTTTGACTTTTATTAACACTATTGACACTGATTAACGACAACAGCAACTTTTTCATCCCAGACAACATTCCCAGTGAAACACATGAAATTCTAAGACACAGTTTATCACCCTTCAAACTTGAAAACTAGATCAAGAAGTGTCACTTACATCAAATCTAATGAAACTCAAGAATGTGCCTTAAGGAAATGAGTAATTTAAATAAAGCAGAGCCAGTACTTGCTCGTCTGAATCACATTTGCAATGCACAAGAGAAAAAGTCAACTGCTTCATTTGCCATCGACGTCTTTACCTTTGTTTTTGTGAGATTTCTTTTTGTACTGGTTTTAGCTAGGTGCTGTGGATTAACCTTGGCTGGATGTCATATATCCACCAAGCTGCTCTATCATTCCCCTCCTCAAGTGGACAGAGGAGAGAAAATATAATGAGAAAGACTTATGAGTCAAGGTAAGGACAAGGAGATCACCCACCAATTATGATCATGAGCAAAACAGACTTGGGAAAATTAGGTTAGTTGATTACCAACCACATCAGACGAAGATAAGGAGGAAAAAAACCCAGCAAAGGTTAAATCATCTTCCACCCTGCCTTCTCTGTTCTCAGGCACAACTTTAGTCCCAATTTTCTGTGTGTCTGCCTGAGCATCCCATCCAAGAGTATGAGGAATGAAGTTTGCAGACAGTTCATCACACACTCAGGTGGAAGACTCCTCACACTCTTGATCCTACTCCAGCACAAGGCCCTTCCATAAGAGACAGTCCCCCAGTAACTTCTCCAGCATGAGTCCTCAGCACTGGTGAAGCTCTTCTGTAAGTAGAGTCAGGTTAATGTCTGGACCTGATGATCTTAAAGACCTTTCCCAACTTAAATTATTCTATGATTAACTTCTCCAGCATGGGTCCCTTCCATGGGGGCAGTCCTTCTGGAACAGACTGCTACAGTGTGGATCCCCCCACAGGGTCACAACTGCTGCCAGAAAACCTGTTCCATGGGCTCTTGTCTTCATGGGCCCAGAACTCCTGCCTGGAGTCTCCTCCAGCTCAGGCTTCCCACAGAGTCAGTCTGCACTGTTAATCTCTATGGTTACCTACCCCACCATAGTGTTCACCAGGAGCTGTAGGGTCAACTTTGCTCTAACTCCTTCCTCCCTCTCCTTCTTCACTGACCTTTGCATGTATGGAGTTATTTCACTCCTTCTCTCCCGGCTGCAGCTTTGCAGATTGTTTTCTTCTCTTAATAAATGTGTTACCCTAGAGGTGCTATCACCATCACTGATGGGCTTGGCCTTGGCCAGCAGCAGATTACAGAATCATAGAATCCTTATGTCCTCTCAAGATACAGGGGAAGCTTCTGGAAGCATCATACAGAAGCCCCACTGCAGCCACTCCACTACCAAAACGTTGCTATGCAGACCTGGTACACTGAGATGGAGCCGTTCTCCTTCATAGCCACTTGTACAGTGCTCCGATTGAGTTTGTGACCAACAGTGCTGACACCCCAGTGACCAAACACACGAGTGTTTTCACTGTTGCTGAGCACTGTTAAGACCTTTTCTGCTCCTCACTCCAGTGAAAGGGCTGGGGTAGCACAAGGCATTGGGAGGAGAAACAGCTGGAACAACTGAACCCAACTAATCGATGAGCTATTCCATGCCGTATGACATCACACTCAGAAATGAGTCCAAGGGGAAGAATGAGGGACAGGGGAATGTTCAGTGCAATGTTTTGTCCTCCCAAGCGACTGTTCTGTATGACAGAGTCTGGCTTTCCTGGAGGTGGTTGAACACCTGCATGTCAATGGGAAGTTCTGGGGCCCTCAGTTGCAGAAGGACACAGAACTGCTGGAGAGAGTCCAGCACAGAGCCACAAAGGTGATGAAGGGAGTAGAACATCTCCCTGATGAGGAAAGGCTGAGGGAGCTGTGCATCTCTAGCTTGGAACAAAGGAGACTGAGGTGTGAGATCTCATTAATGTTTATAAATATGTGAAGAGTGGGTGTCAGGAGGTGAAGCCAGGCTCTGCTCAGTGTCATCTAATGATAGGACAAGGGGCAATGGGTGTGAGGTGGAACATAGGAGGTTCCACATCAATATGAGAAGGAACTTCTTCCCAGTGAGGGTAACAAAGGGCTGGAAGGGGCTGCCCAGGGACGTTGCAGAGTCTCTTTCTCTGAAGAGGTTTAAAACCCGCCTGGATATGTTCCTGTGCAACATGATCTAGGTGATTCTGCTGTGGCAGGGGGATTTGACTGGATGATCTTTCGAGGTCCCTTCCAATCTCTAATATTCTGTGATTCTGTGTGAGGTTTTAGGACACCTAGGACTCAGCTCTGTCTCCATTCTTGTCTCTTACTCCAGAAAAATCACCCAAAGAATCCTATATCAAGGACTTTGGCTTTCAATCAGCATCTGGAAAGCAGAGGAAGAAAACCCAACAAGAGGTTCTGGGCAGGCAGAGCTGGTTTTTTGCCCGCATGGCTCTGAAAGTTCCCTCAGACACAGACAAGCAGCTCTCACCCTGCAACAGTACAGAGATTTTACAATAGATTATTAGGCTGAGGGAAGGGAGGAGGGATGAGGACACCTGATTGCTGCCTGGGGCCTGACCAAACTGAACACTACACTGTGCTTTGTCTAAATCAACAGAAATGCACACAAATGAAATTATGAGCAGATACCTCCTCTGGGTCAAATTTAAGACTGTAAGGTGAAGCTGCCAGAACATTACTACATATCTAGTGATAGGCTATGATTTATTTGAGAAAAAGAGAAATAAACTGCTTCATATGTTTTTAGAGCTGCAAATAACAAATGACTGTATCAGGAATGTACTGGTGTAAAGCTGATAGAAGAGGCACCGTGTGTGTTGCTGTAGAATTCTTGCTGGCATTAACAGATCAATGAGTCTACCAGTTCAGTCTGCCAAAACCTGACCTTATTTTCTAGGAGTCTTAACCTAAGGAGAAAAGAGGAGGAAGCAGAAGAAAGAGAAGGAAAGAGATAAACTATGGATAAACTTCACATTGAAGTTTACAGAATAAATGCTCAAGAGCAATCCACACTGAGAAACACTACAGAATAACAAGTGAATTTCTGACTGCACAGATACACTGAACCTGTAGGAGCTGGCGTGATCACCTCTGAAGTTCGACATCAGAACTAGTCTAGAAATTTAAATCAGCAGCATTTTTACTACTGCCTGATCACTATCTGGTCTAAATGCGAGAGGCAGAAGATAAACAATTTCTTTGTTAAACACACTACATCTTTTGTGATTAGTGTATGGTCTGAGCTCTGAAAAGTTTCCAACCTGCTCTGTTACAGCAGTATGCTATAAAACATGAGCTCTTGAGAAATTTCAGCTCAGTGACTCTGTGTTTCATCCTCTTTTATAAAGGGAAAGGGAATTTGTAACAGGGAAAAGAAAAATGTGTTTGAAAGCAATGCTAAGCAAGGAGTTTAGGAAGAGTTTGCAGAAGCAGGGGAACGTAAGTCCCAGAATAGGTACCTGAGCAATACCCCAAGCAACTGATGGCATTAGGTAGGTTTAGACTTGACATTAGGAAGAATTTTTTCACAGAAAGGGTGGTCAGGCACTGGAATAGGCTTCCCAGGGAGGTGGCTGAGTGGCCATCCCTGGATGTGTTTAAAGATCATTTGGATGAGCTGTTAGGGGTGAACTTGTAAGGTAGAGTGGATGGTTGGACTCAGTGATCCCAGGGGTCTTTTCCAACTGGAGTGATTCTGTGATTTCTTAAACACAACAAAGACTATTCTGGAGTATCCTTCCATTATTGGCACTTAAAATTAGCTTCACTGTGAAACAGTATTTAAACAGCTGGACATAAACATTGCCTTAGCCTTTTGTTCCTGATTCTAATTTACATGTTTAAATTTTAACTTATTTGCTGCTTACCTTCTTGCTTAACATGCTGTGGGTTCTCCTGGGTTTTATTTTTGCCCTTGCTTCTTTTTGTGGGTGCAGCAGTTTTTGCCCTCACTCATCCACAGTTTTCAGCATGCTTATGCAAGTATTCTGTTGTCATAATGAAGCATAAACATACAAATCAGATATTAATGTATGTAAGCAATTTAGAACACACACAAAACAAATACAGTCCTGGCAGACAAAGTCTGGAACACTAAGTGAAAGGCTGACTTGCTTAACAACCTCCTGAAGATTTTCCAGAGTACATACTAAAATTCTGCTTGAAAGAAACTCTGCCATTTGGTGGGTATAAAATCAAGTTTATGATTTGCAGGTTCCTGGAGAAGCAATAAAGTTTTACATGTAAAATCCGTATGTGGAGAAAAGGTTATGATTCCGTTAGAAGCTTTCACAGTTAGCCCCAAACCAGAGGGATGTTCAGTACAGGATTGTACAAACCAGTAACAAACCTGGAATTAGGAGGGAGCAGATGTTTTTTCCCTAAAGAGAAATACTATAAAATTGTCTATAAATCCCTTGATATAAAGTTTGTGAAAGAAAACAAACAGGTTGTGCTGTTTTAGCATTGAGGAGTTCATAGAATCATTGAGAATCATAGAATTGCTCAGGTTGGAAGAGACCTCAGAAATGATGGTTGGATTTTATGCTCTTGGAGGTCTCTTCCAACCTTAATGACTCTATGATAATCTAGACCAGGTTGCCCAAAGGCCCATACAACTTGGCCTTGAACACTTCCAGGGAGGGAGCATCTACAATGTCCTTGGGTAACCTGTTCCAGTGCCTGAGCACCCTCATAGTGAAGAATTTCTTCCTAAGATCCAACCTAAATCTACCCTGTTTTAGCTTGAAACTTTCCTTGTCCTATCACTAGAGTGTCCTATAAAGACATCCCCTGAAATGAAGCTTCCCACCCATCGTAAATATCCCTTGCCACATTTGGCTTATCAATAAACTCTGGGCTTCCTACAGTGAACAAAGAGAAGCTGCTTCTATTGAGAGCCTCTGCTGCAGCTCAAGTAAGTGAAGGGCTTCTCAGCAGTGTGGGTTTGTTTGTGTACAATTAAGCATCATTCCTGGAAGAAAAGATCTTTAATGCAACTACCAGCTCAGTGACAAAAGTTCCCAAAACCATGTCAGGACACTGCACAGATTCCTTAACTAACTCCCACTATAAGCGGAAGCCGAAGAGGACATTAGGATACTGCCCAATGGCCTGGAGAATCACAGAATCAAAGATCATTAAGGATTGGAAGGGACCTCAAAAGATCATCTAGTCCAATCTCCCTGCCACAGCAGGATCACCTAGATAAAGTCACACAGGAACACGTCCAGGCGGGTTTAAACGTCTCTGGAGAAGGAGACTCCACAACCAACTTGGGCAGCCCCTTCCAGTCCTCTGTCACCCTCACTGGGAAGAAGTTCCTTCTCATATTGATGTGGAACCTCCTATGTTCCAGCTGACACCCACTGCCCTTTGTCCTATCAGACGACACTGAGAAGAGCCTGAAAATTCACAAAAAAAATGCTGAAATTCACAAAAAAGAAGCAGGTGAGGAGTGTTCACCCTCTGCAATTTCAGTGGTATGGATGAAGGAGCTGCATGTCTTCTTGAAGAAGGCGTCAAACCCAGCTCAAACCTGCAAGAGGCAAAAGAGGGATTCAGAAGCACAGCCCTCCCGTCAACTGCTTGACCACAAATCCATGGAATGCATCTCATTCCCACCAGTGTGAACATCTCCCTGCGCAAGAGCAAAATGACTGTAAATGACACACGGCACATTTAAATATGTGGGCTACTCCAGGCTTGGAAGCAAACACCCCTCAGGCTGGATGTGCCTGTAATACAGTGTGATAATGGTCTCATTTTTTTTATTAGTGTTTTTGAAAGGCTGAATTGGCTTCTACTTCAGAATAGAAATGGAAGAGCCCTGGACTTCTCTAATGATTGTGCATCTGGCCAGCCCTCACCCTCATCAGCGTAAATTGCTTTGCAAGCTATTGATGAAGGGCACTATGTAAGACGTGCTATCCCTCAGGCATCCCAGAAGATTGAAGATGTACTCTGTGTGCCCTAAATGGTCTTTAGTTTGCAAATTCAAACCCCCAAATATTTCAGACAGAACAAAAAGCAGCTCTCTTCTGCAAGTACTGACTTTACACGTAGCTTTAACTTCCAGGATTTATCAGATTTTTTAGCATAAGTCTCATCTGCAGTTATTTCAAGCAGTTTTCTGCCTGGAAAAAGTCTTAGCTTTAGGAGATTGGCTATCTTGTCAGCTTTCATAATCATAGAATCATAGAATCACAGAATCATTCAGGTTGTAAAAGACCCTTGGGATCATCAAGTCCAATAATCAACCCTATTCTACAAGTTCACCCCTAAACCAGATCCCCCAACACTACATCTAAGGATCTTTTAAACTCATCCAGGGATGGGGACTTAACCACCACCCTGAGCAGCAAAAACCAGTTAAACCTATCACTTGGCTTAAATGCCCGGGAAGAGGATTTCTCCCAAAAAGAGTTTATCTTTTGCAAAACTTAAATGAAAATTTGAAACCAAAGGTCAGCTGGGAAATAATTTTGCAGCCTGAACCACAATGGAGTGAGGTGCTGGAAAACAAACCCCTGAGTTTTGCTATTGCAGTGCTAGAAGACAGGTGTTCTTCACCAGAAGACAGGAATGCTGTAAACCAAAAGGCTCATTTCCAGAGGAGGTTTGCTCTCACAAACAGCACTGTCTTGGCAGCGACTGCTTGAGGCACTCAGCTGCTGTGTTGGCTGTGGCAGCACGAGGGGTAAAGTGAGCAACCCATATCTGACCCATGAGCTGCTGGCAGCAGCACACTGCTGTTGGAGCAGAGCCACCTTGAGAGTGTTTGTCTCCATCCTATGAAGCTGGAGCAGGCCAAAGCAGATTGAATCTTCTGCTCCTCATTCTTCTAACAAAACGGCAATGAAAGCATCAAAACAGAAGAGTGTCCCAGGATCACAGCTCCTGCTTTGAAAATAAACATGCCGGCTTTCCCTCTGTATTTACGACATTTATCATTTGTGAGACAGTGGAAGGCCATTATCCTGTGACAATGTTCTGCTCTACTGACATTACCTCTTAATTATATCTTCATTAAAACCAAATTAGAAAGCGGTCAGGAAAGTTAAGCCAATGGAATTGCTCATTTGGCTGAACATCCCAATGCCTTTTTTTTTCAGAAAGGATCATGCAGCAGAACACTTAATGATCCTCCTCGCTGCTGGGAAGGGCTGATTTCCACTGTAGATGGTGAACTTGCTGCTCAGTCACACTAAATTTGTTCTGAAAGGACCCTGCTTAACTAAACACTAGCCTGGCACTAGAGCTGGCTGTGTCCATACCTGCAAGGTGAGGATGCTAGATTGGGTTTGCTGCCGCTGTCTCTTGACAGAGTTTCTTCATTAAAGTTGAAGGCAGAAGTAATCCGTGCCTGATGAGGATGGAAAGAATCAGGAAATTGCATTCCCCAGCAGCAGAGTCTGTACCACCCCTTCACTCTTCCCTCGCCTGCCCTGTGCTACCAAAGGAGGGCAGCTACAGGGGGATGCCAAGGCAGACATCAGCTAAGTCAGCCAGCCAGCTGCAGGAAACCCTCCTTCTTCTGAATCATTCAGGCTGGAAAACACCTTTAAGATCAAGTCCCACTATTAACCATTAACCTAACCACTGCTAAATACTGTCCCTAAGCTCTGGATCTGCGCAGCCTTTAAACACCCAGGGATGGCAATTAAAGCAGTTCCCTGGGCAGCCTGTCCCAAGACCTGATGGCCCTTTCCAGGAAGATGTTTTTCCTAACGTCTGACCCAAACTTCCCCTGGTGCAGGTTGAGGCCATTTCCTCTTGTCACTTGCTCCTTGTGAGAAGAGACCCAACCTCACCTCTCTGCAACCTCCTTTCAGGTAGCTGTAGACAGCAATAAGGTCTCCCCTCAGCCCCATCTCCCTCAGCTGCTCCTCACAAAGTTTGCTCCTCCAATCTTGTTGCCCTTCTCTGGACCTGCTGCAGCCCCTCAACGTCCTTCTTGAATTGAGGTGCCCAGAACTGAACCCAGTACTCAAGGTGAGGCCTCACCAGTGCTGAGTACAGGGGGACAATCACTTCAGGGAAACTTTTTGGGCACCCCTGCATACTCTGGTCATGCAGACAACCTCTCTTGTTCTTCATGTACTGTGAGAGCGACCCACGCTTCATGTCTGGGACCAGACAGATTGTGTCACCAACATTGGAGCAGAGCTCAGACCTCCAGTGTTTCAGCTTTAACAATTTCCAAGCCTTGCTTCTCTCTCCCAGGCCATAGCATCTCCTAGTAAAGATTGTTCCACAGCCTACAGCAGTCGGGCTTTTGGGCAAGAAGCTGCAGTATCTAAACTGCGGGCTCAGGTATTACCTGCCAAGTGCACCCACAAACCATCTCACTGTCATCAGCTAGATGAACCTTCCTCCACCATGAAGACACAGATAACCTACACGAACCTACAGCACGGATGCAGTGCCACAACTGCCAGTGTTCAACAGCATAGGGACACACTCCCTGTCGCCCAGTGCTCTTGTCATCACTGCCAGCTCATTTTTAGGGAACGATCAGTTAACAGTTAATTGTAAATAGGGAAAAATAGAGAGGTATGTGTTTTTTGAGGTACTAGTCTACGTAAGGCTATACATGAGAGAAACGCTTCATTTTGAGCAGACAACAGCGATTAGACTCCTTAAAGCAAAGGTCTTTGAGTGAAGAGAGTCTCCAGAGTTTTGGTGAAGATAGCCAGAGGGAAAAGCAACCTGCAAACCTGGACAGCTCAGCAGCGTTCACACAAAGCAGCTTTGACAGCTCAAAGCACAGGGGCAAATGAGAATCACAGAATCACAGGGAAGTTGGAGTTGTAAGGGACCTTAAAGATCATCTAGTTCCAACCCCACACTGCACAGGCAGGGACACCTCCCATTAGATCAGGTTACTGAGGACCGGGTCCAAACTGGCCTTGAACACTTTCAGGGATGGAGCTTCTACAACTGCTCTGGGCAACCTGTTCTAGTTTGCTACCCTCACACTAAAGAACTTCTTCCTCATCTCCAACCTAAATCTCTCCTCTTTCAGTTTAAAACCATTACCCCTTGTCCTCTCACCCTCTGCCCTCGTAAAAGGTCCCTCCCCAGAACGCTAGACTCACGGATCCCTTGGTTCCAGTAGTGTGGTGAGTACTTGCAGCTGCAGTTTAAATGAAGGACAAGACACTTCTTTGGTCTGAAAAGTGAGAGCAAAAGAAGGGATGTAGAGTTAAACACACGTCTAGCTGCTTCTTGTTCAGAGTATGGAGCAGGGTGATTTGTAATCGTCTATTACATGGATGCTACAAGGCAGAGCCCATAGGAAAAGAACTTTTGCCCTTGCACAAACAATATCCAGCTCCCTATTATGCCTTTGCAAGGCAATTCAATATGGAATTTCCAAAGAGGATCAGTGCTGGCAGCCAGCGCATGCACCTCACGCTTATGATACCTGCTACAAAGAGAAATCTCGGCAGCTCTGAGCATTGGTCCAATCCCTCTTGTCTTGCTGCTTCTTCAATGCAAAGAAGTGACTTCACCTGTCACTAAGTGTGGTAGTGAAGTCATCCTTAAAGAAGATGATGTTCTGCTTGGGATGGATTGTGCTGCATCTGGGGTTGGAAAAATAATCAGGAGAAAAATGAATGAAAGGAGGATGGATCAAACCTACCAATCGAGGAGTTCTGATGAGTCCTGTTGGTGCAGAGGAGAAGTGTTTGGTGGTCAGCCAGGCCGTTGCTTTTGTCAGGGGTGCACCTTATGCTTCGTAGCCGTATTCTAGAGATGTTTCATATTCAGTTCAAAACGCATGTAAATTAGAAGAAAAAAGTGGGAGAGATAGAGATAGAGAGAGAGAACATGTGGCAGAAATGAAGCTGATGCAATCATTCCCCATTCTACAGCAGAGCAAGTAAGATGAGGATGTGGCTGGTTTAGTGATCACTGTAATCAACACAATTGCCTGCTTACAGATGACTAATCTCTCAGTTCTAGGGAGGTAAATTGAGACTTATGTATTTCAGCTTTATCCTAGCACTACAGGTAATGTAAGACAAATGATCCATGAATTCCTAATACCAGAGAGATTTGTGAATTACAAAAGAGCACGGAACGTAGACACGGGGTGAAATTAGGGAGATGCAGGTTTGGATTCAGATGAAATTTTAAACAGCCTTGGGTGAACTTTCTTTCATTTAATTATTCCTCAGCTCCGTTCAGGCCCGTCTGTATTTTAATCAAAAGTGATCATAATGATTTCATGGGTAAATGGAAAACGGACCTTGATAGATGCTCATTACACCTCATTTTGTTGACAGGTAAAGAACCAACAGGAGGAATGAACTTAACAGAGCAAGGAAAGAGCTTCTGAGAAAGAGGAATGAAGAGCAAGATAACAGATGATTAAATCAAAGGAATTAAAGCTGTGCCGGACATCCTAATTAAAACATATAGAGAGACACTGGAGCAAAGGACACATGAGCAGCAACAGATGAGAATAAATAGGATGGAAGAGGAGGACGAGAGCACAGAAAGATGTGAAGTTCTCTTAGGAAAAGAGAGGTAAGACAGGATGCAAACCTCAAGTGCCTAGACAGAATGTATTTCTCCAACAAAGATACAGGGAGCAGAAGGATGTGGGGCAGGGTACAAGCTCTGGGAGCATGAACCCAACAGCAAAGGGGTAGGTGGCAGCTTTCAGACCAGAAGGAGGTGGGTTGGATGTAGGTCCATGCACTGGCAATAGCCTGCAGAGTCCTCTGACTGAAATAAAACACCACTGCTATTTCGCTCTCCCTCCACACTGGCACTACACAAGCCACTGGCCAGGAAGGGTTACCAGGTTCATCCAAGTGAAAGGAAGATACTCAGCACTGCAGAGTGTAAGGACTTTATGGGATAACACACCAAAGCATTGTTTTACACCTCCTCTGAAAAAAAAACCCATAATGCCTGAGTGCCAAACACAGCTCTGCTGAAACAGAACAGGAGCAGCCATTGAGAAACCAACTACCAGCCCCAGTCACTGTGCATCTCTACTGGTCTTCTAGGTGGCCCTGCACCAGGTCTCATCAAGGAAAATCACAAACATATGTTCTCATTTGAGGGTCTTGGCTTCACTAAAGCAAAGTTTAGTCTTAAGCAAAGACAATTCTCAACAGAGGTGAGATGACAAGAAAAGGAGGTCCCCTGCCGCAGCCCTTACTGCCTGCTCTCTGCCATGGCTTGTAGAAATGGATGGTTTGCTGGCCTTTGGCATCAGCAGTCATCAGCACACCTTCACCACAGGATGGCTTAACAAAACACTTGTTTTCCCCTCACTAATTACAGAATGAAAGGGACTTTGAAGATCATCCATGGTAGTTCCAAGTCCCTGCCATGGGCAGCAACACCTCTCACCAGACCAGGTTGCTCAGATCCAAGCTGGGATCGAACACTTGTAGGGATACAGCAAACACAACCACCTTGGACAGCCTGTTCCAGTGCCTTCGCACCCTCCTTGTTAAGAATTTCCTCCTAATATTTAACTTAAAGCTCCCCTGTTTTACCTTAAAGCCATCTCCCCACATCCTGTCACTACAAGCTCTTGTAAAAAGCCCTTCCCCAGTCCTCTTCAGGGACTGGAAGCTGCTATAAGGTCTCCTCAGAGCCTACTCTTTTCTGTTCGGAACAACTGCATCTCCCTCAGCTTGTCTCCATAGCAGAAGTGTTCCAGCCCTCTGATCATCTTTATGGCCTCCACTGGACCTGCTCCAACAGCTCCATGTCCTTCTTGTGTTGGGGACTCCAGAGCTGGACACAGGACTCAGGATGGGGATTGTCCTGACCCAGGAGAAGGACCCTGCACTTGTCCTTGTTGAACTTCATGAGGCTGGCATGTGCCCACCTCTCAGGCCTGTGCAGGTCCCTCTGGATGGCCTCCCTTCCCTCCAGCCTGTCTTTCCCCAAATCACAAAAATGCCACTAAATTCCAGCCCTCAGGAAGAAGAATCACGTGGCACATACCTACCCTTTAGCGCTGGTGTCACTGAAGTTAGACGTTGTTCCAGCATCTAGTTCTTGATGCCAAGCACCTTCCTTCCTACACTGATTTTTCTTCTACTTTCACATGAGGTGCTTGAAATACCCTAGTTTTAATGAAATACCAGAGTTTTAAACCAAACCCATTGGTCTATTAGTACCTTTACAGTCACAAATGTCTGTTACTCACTTTCCTGAGGAAGGCATTGCAGCCAGGAGTTTTCCATGTCCAGTCCAGTCACCCATTGGTAACATAACACTGGTACCTAAAAATAACAAATTAAAACTGTTGTTAGCTCTGTGAAAACAGTGACCTTATAGAGCGCGGTGCCACTCAGGGATGCAGTGCTGGGACACTATTGCAAGCAATTCTCCACACAGTGGGTGAGCGATACAGCCACAGCTCCTGTTTCTTTATTTACTGAGCTCTTCTGAAAAGAACTTCACAAGCGGTGCTGTGCCAGTCCCATCATCACTGCCTGCAGTGGGTACCACACACCAGTTACATCAGTTTACCAGGTCTCATGAGGAGAGCATGAGGGAGCTGGGGCTGTTCAGCCTGGAGAAGAGACCTCACTGTTCTCTACAACTACCTGAAGGGAGGTTGTAGTGAGGCAGATGTTGGCCTCTTCTCCCTAGGGACCAGAAATAGGACAAAAGGAAATGGTGTCGTGTTGTGCCAGGGGAGGTTCAGCTTGCATCTTAGGAAAAACTTCTTCCCAGAAAGAGTGGGGAGGCCTTAGAACAGGCTGCCCAGGGAGGGGGTGGCACCATCCCTGGAGGGGTTCAACAAACAGGCAGACAGGGTGTTTTGGAAGATTATTTAGTGGTTGGGGTTTGTAGGGTGGACTGTTGGACTTGATGATCTTGAAAGTCTCTTCCAATCTTGATAATCCTATTCAATGATTCTATGATCTCCTCTGCTTTCAGACCCCCCAGAGTGGCACGCAGAGTTAACAAGCCGAGAGTCCGGACAAACAAGGGACTTCCCTTGATATCATCCTTGTTGCAGCCCTATTTCAGTGGGAATAGAAACTCAGATCTCAGAGCAGGTCACAGGGAAACTCTTTTTCCATATCAGATCAGATTAACTCCAAGCTAACTAGAGAGAAGCCCACCCAACAGCACAGCAGACCCAGTGGTGAAAATGTAGGTGGAAATTACTCACAATCTTGGCTTGCAAGAGGAAGAGCAGCTGATGAACCAGCTTCTCACAACCTGCTCATGACCAGGATGAGTTTCCTCTTCTTCACTGTCCACGATTTTTCTTACAAAGGCAGCTTGTCCAAAGCTTGGGCAAGGCTGCCAGCGAAACTCCTTTTTGCCTGTTGTCCAACAGAGATCAATGTAAGAGTAAATAGCTGAGATTTGCGTAGATGCCATTCCTAGACCCTCTCTTCTCCTCTTTCCTCCAGTCCTATCTTTTCAAACCACAGTTCTTCCCATGACCTGCCCATCCAGCACCTCCCATTTTCAAGCTTGCTGCACCCTGGCCTCGTGCCTTGGCCTTTCACCGTATCATGAGGATGCAGTTCCTACTGGGTTCCTGTAGACTCACTGGTAAAAGAAACACGCCATTATTTGGAAGCAGGACACCAATAACCCCAACCAAACAATCGGTGCTGATTTTCCCCTTGAGCACTGTTCCACAGGGCTTGAAGGATTTCAGCAGGACCAAGGCACTGAGACACAGGCTGTGTCTTTTCTCGGAGATAGCCAGAGACTTCCAACCGTTCACAAATATGCTTGAAAATTAATCTACTGCTTTACACTGGAGTAAATGCGATGTATTTTTAGCCTTGCTGGAGCCTGATATTGCTGCTTGCAGATGGAAGGTGCTGTCACACTCCTGCAAGCATTTTGATTCCTCCAGAATTAATTACAGCATCAAATCGAATTTAAATTGCCATAAGCCAGCAGTGGACACGATAACCCAAAGGAAGGAACAAAAGCCCCACTACAGCTTGAGCCAACAAACAGAAACTTGCATTTTTGAACCTACCTGCTGCAGACAACAGCTTGGCTCTCCCTTTGGCAAAGGAAACCGTTCTGAGGGAGAATTTGTCTGATGACTGACAGGGAGCAGCAGGCTATGAGCCTATTAGATAATATTTTGGCTGCATCATTTCTTCTACCCAGAATCTCTCTCCTGAAGAGCTCTGTGCTGCACAGCACTTACCAAGGTAACTGGTAATGAGGTTGCATTTTGATCTTGTTTGTGAAGATTTTCCCTGGTTTTACAGCCTGAGAAGGTGGATGCGCTCTGATAATCCAGCTGAAAGAGATTGCTTTTAATAACAGAGCCTTCCTGTGGTGCTCAGGCCATGGCTGGTCAGGACCCAAACCTGACTCTGTATTTGGTTGCCCCAGAGCACTTCTGCTTTAAACATCTCCTCCCCACTGTGTTTGTTAAAGCTGCGGCACTGCAGAGCTTTCATTCATAACCCCAGCTGGGAAAACCGAGGCTCAGCCCAACAGCAGAGGGTGTGTAGGTTACTGTGTTCTGTGCTGTAACCCCAGAGAAATGAGGCTGAAGATGCCTGAAGGAGCTGTCTCTTTTCTGCCTGACAAAGAGCTAAATTATTAGTGCTGTGTTAATAAAATACATTTAGGTTATCTGAACAAATCTTCCTGTGATTTCATAAATCACTTAACAAACATGTGAGCTCAGCTGTGTTTTACCTCAGTTAGAACACGAATCAGCTCATGGATCTGAAGGCAGGCACCGCCGCTGCTTAATGCAGTTTGAAACCAAAGGGCATGTGGGTAAAAGAAGGCATCTGAGGACCAAAGCCATTAGAACCAAAGATGTCCATCAGCTGTCGTGAATTTATGAGGGCATCGGAGTGGATTAAGAGATGGAGATAGGCCCTTGAGAACGTTTTCCATCAGCAGAGAGTAAAGCCCCTATGAGTGGGCACCACAAGACATCTAAATTGCCCAGTCTCAAAGCACTGCTTCCCCTTAGCACTGCTGGTTTCCTCCAGCTTTACCTCAGCAGTGAGCACATCCCGAGAGCTACTGCAGAACACAACCGTGTGTGTGCATGAGCATTTGTCATGTGTCTTCTTCAGTTTGCTCCAGCTGAACTACCATGTCAGGACAGGGAGTAAAAGAGGAGGAACATTGAACGACATTCAGACTCCCAGTGTGCTGGGACTACTTTCACAGAATCACAGAACATTATGGATTGGAAGAGACCTCAAAAGACCATCTAGTGCAGTCCCCTTGTCACAGCAGGATCACCTAGACCAAGTCACACAGGAACACGTTGAGGTGGGTTTTAAATGTCTCCAGGGAAGGAGAATCCACAACCTCCCTGGGCAGCCCCTTCCAGTGCTCTGTCACCCTCACTGGGAAGAGGCTCCTTCTCATGTTGAGGTGGAAGCTCCTATGTTCCAGCTTACACACATTGCCCCTTATCCTATCCTCAGATGACACTGAGCAGAGCCTGGCTCCATCTTCCTGACACCCATCCTTCACATATTTATAAACATCAATGAAGTCACCCCTCAGTCTCCTTCTCTCCAAGATGAAGAGACCCGACTCCCTCAGCCTTTCTTCATAAGAAAGTTGTTCTACTCCCTTCATAATATTTATGGCTCTGTGCAGGACTCTTTCCAGCAGTTCTGTGTCCTTCTGGAACCAAGGGGCCCAGAACTGGACACAATATTCCAGATGCAGTCTCACACAGGCAGAGTAGAGGGGAAGGAGAACCTCTCTCGATCTGTTAACCACCTCATAGTTCTAACTTAGCCTTCTTGGCCACAAGGGCACATTGCCTTTCCCCTGCTGAGTCACAACATATCATCATTTCTCCATGCTCTTTCCAGCTGTGTCTCAAGAAGACCTGTCCCAGTGCTCTTAACCTAGAGGCTGGGGCAAGTTTACGGGTTGGGTTCCACAGGAAGGTACTTACGTGGAGATCTGGCCCACAGAATTCACCAGAGATAAAACAAAAGGGCAGTCAGAGAAACCCTTGATCGCTTTCCTTCCCCTTTGCCTTCAACTGATGGCAAGCTCCATGCTGCGATGATAGAAAATTTAAACATTGGACAGACCGTGCCACACAGAGAGAACATTCCATGGTGCCTGATCTGGGCACCAACAGACCATTATCCGAGGAAGGTCCCCAAATTGACCAGGACAGAGTGATAATGAAGAAGATATTTATCAGCAGGCAAGGGGTTGGTAGAGAAGCACCATACAGCAGTGCCTTGGAGTCAAGATGGTTCTTGGTTGGCATTAAAAAAAGCAATATGCTCTGAGAGGAGCTCATACCTCTCCTACACCTTTCTGCAGACACAAAACTGCCCTCAAAATGATTTTTATACACCTGCACAGAAGTGATTTGGGATATTATCGAAGAGGCTGACTTAATCAGCAGGATTTAGGGCATGGCCAGGATTTCTCCAAGGTGAGTACTCAGTGTACCAGTTAGAAAGAACAGTGTGCAGCACCAGCTTGACTTGAAAATCATCTTAAGTGAATCAGAAAGCAGATGTGCCTGTGGTGCATAACAGCGAGGAAATTAAGACTCTAATTCCTCAGGCAAGGTGGTGGAATAACAGAATTAACTACCTACAACACCTTGTGGCAAATCTCTAAGGGAAAAAAACCTCTTTCAAAAGAAGAGTTGCCAGGAATTGAAAGTATAGTCTGGGGGAAACCCTTGTGGGACCTGAAGTCTCCTCTAATCTGAAGTAGTTTGTTAGACTACATTTACACAAACACAGGTGTGGGAGAGTGATCTTCCCAGAACACTCACATCTATGGAGAGGGGCTTCATGCAGGAGGAAAGGGATGAAGGTGGGTGGAGGGAACCAGAGGGCTTGTGAAGTCTGCTAACAGGCAGCAAAAGCCAGGCTGTGCCATTACAGACAGACAAGCTATGACCCAAGGATGATCCAAGCACAGTCAGTGCCCTCAACGCAATGAGGTGCAGTCCCACTGTTCCCTAGAGGAGTGGGCAGATGACAGTGACATTTCTCCAATCATATGTTGATCAAACAGGTCATAGCACTGAGTCAGCTCTAGCTCTTATCCTGGAAGCAAGAAACTGTGTCAGATGCAGGACTAGGGACAAAGCTACCGACCCGTAATACGCACGCCCAAGGTTCGTCCAGAAGATAGAATCACAGAACCACTGGAGTTTGAATGGACCTCAAGAGATCATCAAGTCCACCCCCCTGCCAAAGCCAGGACTGGAGACAACAATGCCTACAAGTTTCAGAATGCCTCTAGGAAGCTCATTAAGGATGGTGAAGGACAGTCCTGGGCACACCTAAGTCATAGCTCAAGCAGGACATGGTTCCTAGGCAAGATATTAAATGGAGTTCCTGGGCCCATCCATTGTGAGTGGGAGTCCCTGGTGAGATTGGCTGGGTGGGTTTCCACTGGAGTCACAGCAGTGGGAGGTGCCCTGATGCAGGAAACAGAGTTTCCCACTTGCTGACCTGACCTGCTATCTAGCTGAGGACTTAAGATGCAGGATTTCATGGGGCATCTGCTGAGTCTCATACCACCTTGACAGAAAGACTAGGGGAAATGTAGCATCTGCTGCTGAAAGATACAGGTCCTGGTGACAAAGGATTTGGAAATATCACAGCAGTGAGTGTGTTCTTCATGTTGGTCTTTACCGTTAAGTTTTGATTCAGGGAACCCAGGCCACTGAGACCAGTGGAAAAGTCTGGAATGAAGACAACTTACCCTTGCTGGAGGATGACCAGGTTAAGGAGCATTAAAAGCAATCAAACCTGACAAGCTGCATGCGTGAGTGCTGAGGGAGCTTACTGATGTCATTGTGAGGCCACTCTTGAGCATCTTTGAAAGGTCACAGTGACCAGGAGGGGTTTCTGAGGACTGAAAGAAATGTCATTTCCATCTGCAAGAAGGGTGCTCTGGGAAACTGCAGGCTAGTCAGCTTCACTTACAAACCATCAAAGGTGATGACAAAGTCCCTCTGGAAATAATGTCCAAAAATCTGAAGGACAAGAAAGTGAACAGTAGTCAGCATGGATTTATGGAAGGTATGCAGTGTCCCTGGCAGGAGGCAGCATCCAGGCTGATGATAGTGCCTGGTGACAGTACAAGAGGCGATGAGCACAAACTGAAAAGAAAAATCAATTTAAGCATAAGAAAAAAGTCACTTACTGTGAGGCTTGTCAAACATCAGGACAAGATTCCTGCAGACACTGTGGAATCTTTGTCCTTGGAGACACTCAAAACCTGACTGAACACAGTCCTGAGCAACCTGTAACAGTCTTGAGATCCTGAGAATCCTGCTTGAGCAGATGCTGTTATGAGTGAGGAGGGTTGGACTAGAGGATCTCCAGGGGTTTCTTCCAAACTCAACCATGCTGTTCCTATATCCTGAGGTCCCTAACGGTGGGAAAGCTGTCACAGCCCTGCAAAGAAGACAAAAGCTTCAGGGGAAAAAGAGACACTTGTTTTCTTCAGCCTGCTTCCAAGTGACACTCCCAGCTGGATTAGTATGCTGGTGGCATAATTAAACCATATCCTCTCCATCTTGTTTTTGTCTTTCCAATGCTTTCATCTGAACAGCACCATTTCAGTTCTATGTCTGCCCCCAAATCCCTTCCAGTGCTACACACAATATTCCCTGTTACCAGTGGCACTATGTGAAAGTGGGATTTCAATTAATTTCCTAGGCTCCCCGTCTCTCTAGAGGCTGCCCTGCATCTCTGAGGGCATCTGTCATCCATTATTTACAGCCAAGAAAGCTCAGAGGCTTCCAGTGGGGATCCTGCTTCCACTGAAACAGGTTGTTCCCAAAACCTTAGATGGCAAATTGCAAGATTCCAGAGAAAGGATCTCACTTCAGGGCCTCGAAGTGGGGATCCCCACCTCACAAAACCAAAATGTGCTTCTGGAAGGGGTCATAATGAGACTCTCCTGGAGGTAATAAACCTGTGAAGACACGACAGCCAGGCAGCTGCTTGTTTGCCTGCAAAATGTATGTCTCAGCGTTACTGACTGGCACCTCCTTTTACAGTTTAGTTCCCCCTGCAAGCTGAAGGATAAGGAAATGTCTCTTCGTAAAATACAGCTTCAGACTTTACCCACAGCACAAAGTCAAAACATGTGAAAAGAAGTGAAAACCCTAGTACCAGGTTAAAAAATCCTGCAGCCAAAGGGAGCAGGAGAAAGCCCACATGTGAGTGACACTGTGCTCCAAAACATCAGCTGCTCTTTCTGGACACAGCAGCCTGTCCATCAAACACAGGACAGCTGTGGTGCACAGACAACAAGTGATAGAAAATACACAACCAAAGCAGCAATTTGTCATCTGTGGGAGCGTGTTGGGTTTGTGATACATGATTTAGCCCAAACAGGGTTCCAAGCCAATTTATAATTTATTAAGTGAACAAAAACAAGCAAAAACAGCGCTTGGTACGCCGGGAGTCTCCGCCCTCCCAAGATGCACACCGCAAACAACACAGCAGTCCCTTATATAACCCAACACTCGCTGCATATTCATAGGAGGCGTGTTTTTTCCACGAACGCTCCACCTCCAGGTGGCGCATGTGCAGTAGTTCCTCCAGAAACTTCTCACGCCTTCTTCAAAGAGCTCTCTAGGCAATGCACCCTCAACTAAGTCGTGTGCAGTAGCAGAAGCAAGCAGCAGACACCTCCCCCCGCCAACAAGCACACAGAACAAACCTTAAAACACAGGAGCCATATACAAGGGTATAGGTATGCAAAACAGAAGGTTACACTCCATCACGCGGTCCCAACATTCCCCCACACTGACACGAATCGAATTGGACACATTTCACAGGTTTGTGTCTGGCAGGGGTTTGGTAGAGAGGAGGGGACATGCTGGCACAGCCCCTGTAAGAAGAGAGTCAGAAGGTGCATTTAAGAGCAGCCTGTCTCTCTCACTCTCCCGTTCATGAATTGGTGGTGGGTTTTGTTGTTTAAATTAAACTGATTTTGGTTTCCCCAAGTTGTGGCTGTCTTTTGCGCATGATCACAACTGGTGAGTGAGCCCTCCCTGCCCTGTGTCTCAACCCTGAAGCTTTCTGTTACACCTTCTCCAGGGGCTCGAGTGTGTGAGTGGCTGCATGGCACTGGGTGTAAATCACAGCAGGCAGTGATGCATATGTTAGGTCACAGCTTGGCTTTGAAGAAGCTGTTCTGAACATCCCTCACAGTTTGTGCAAGATCTGCATAAGGTCTGCACGAGCAGCCATGGACATAAACTGTGTCTTCTTGTGCCCAGAGCGAACTCCTAACATGGCCACAGAGACAGAGTGTCTGAGCCTGTGGTTGAAGAACAAGGAGCAGCAGGAACAGAATGCTCTCGAACCATTATGGGTGATAAGTGTTTAAGTATGTACCTTGTTTATTGACAACAGTAGCTAATCAGCAAGAGAAGCTAAATAACTGCTATTGTAAAGCGTGTATCAAAATCATATATAAGGAGCTCTCCTACGCTTAATAAACGAACACTTGCTTGCATCAAGCTGTGTTTCCATCTCATCGCAGCAAATGGTGATGCTGACATGGTACCTGGACGTGATACATTTTCTTATCTACGTGATTCAGAGAATCTGCCTTTCTGTGCAGCCGGCCATGACTCCCCCAGAACTTTGAATGAGCTGCTGAAAGGAAGCAGGGAATCGGCCAACAAAACCTCTTGCAGGGAGACTCGAGGTGAGCTGCGGGATAGGATAGGAAACCAGGCTTCTGGTCCAGATAAAGATGTTTATGATTTAATGAAGGCATTACTGAAGAAACATGGGAAGGATATCTTGGGACACGATCTTAAATGCATCCTTAAGTGGGTGAAAGTAAAGATTCCTGATGTGACTAATGCCAGTATCTTTACTGAAAATATATGGGACTTGGTAGGGGTTAAATTGTGGGACAAAGCAACTATCGGGAATTCTGAGGCACAGCGCATGCTTCCAGTGTGGAGGATAATCTTTGAGATTCTTACATCACAAAAGCAGAATGGGGGGAGCACTGAGGAACAATCCGTAAGCCCTCCCAGCTGTCGGCACCTCCCCTCGAACTTATTGTGGCGGCGGTAAGCTATCCGCCTGATCCTAGCCTGCTAGAAATGCGACCCCGACACTTCGAGCTTGCTTCCGACTTTTGGTGCGGTTATGGAAACATTACAGGTGCAGGCGAAAGCTAACACACAGGTCAAGGGCTGCCGGGGAGCCGAGCCCTGGTCTGAGGACAGCTCTTCCTTAGTCTCTGAGACAGCGGAGAAACATCTCCCTCCTACGGCTCTCTCTGTGTCTTTATGCTTTAAGCACCCAAGAAATCTGAACTGATGTCTTTCAAAAGAGCAGTTTGATAGTGAAGAAAACCCAGATGCCTTGACCCTGGAGTCAGTGTAATACATTTTCGTATCGAAAAAGTGAAAAACAATGCAAAAGGAGCAGCAGCGGTGCTAAATCTCTTTTAACATTTTCTCTCTAAGAGAGCAATAAAATTCGATGAGGGGGCACTAAAAAGGAGCGTCAGCTCATTCCTGGGGCACAGGCTGCCTTTGAACTATTCACCTGGGATGGAACAGGTCAAAAACTATTGGAGGACTGATGCAGACCACCTTAGAAAAGGTAAAAACTCAAAGAACTGTAGCAGCTGGTGCTTTCATGGCTTTTTCGTCTGAACGAACTGTTGCAGCTGCGGGTCATGTCTGTGTGCATATGTCTGAAGAACCTGCGTTTCTGTCCCGGCACCCCCGAAGGAGGTGACATTAGGGCTGAAGCAGGGAGCGAACAGTAAGGCAATGCCTCAGGTACCATGCTAAACGCGGTGCAGCTGCCGGCGTTCTTTGTGACCCCACGGCAGGAATACCACCTGGTATTTAATATTGACAGCACTGAGACAACTGAGAGCAGATAGAGACCTTCAACAGATTGCAGGGACTTGCTGCACCCCTGTACTAATGCTGACGTTTTGGGCTGAATGGAGGACAATGGCCAGTGATAAGGCACTAACGAGCTTAGAAGTGTCTCAGGAGGATCCCAGGTGGTGAAAGGTAATGCTAATAAAGATTGCCGGAGAGTGATTAATACCTTGGCCAACAGAACAACACCTTGTCCAACCTCTTGTGGGCAAGAGGGACATTTTAAAGGGACTTATACAAGAACAGTTTGGAAGTTCCTTACTGCAGGCACGCTCGAGGTGTAAGAACTGCAATTGTTAAGTTGAAAAGAATTTTTGCTTGCATCCTGAGCAGAAAACCATCTATGGAACTTGACTGTAGAACTGCTGTGAGAGCAAGCCGCTGCGGGCGAATCCCCCACGGCTGCTATTTGGGGGGGCCAGCGGCCGGCAGCTTCCCCCCCTCCCCTCCCCAGTGACAAACGCAGAGCCATTGTATACATGTTGCATTTACTTATAAGTTTGCTTGCAGGAGGACAGTGGAGTAAATAGTTGCTGTTACTGTCATTATGTGTGTTGCAGCAAAGTAGTCGAAGGCCTGTGCACGTGGAAGAAATGAGAGAGGAGAGAAAAGTTTGAAATTGCTCAGGTTTCAAGAAAAATGCTTTTGTAGGAGATAAGAAGGAAGTAACCAAAGCTTGGTTTTAGGAACTTTTTCAGCATCTGCATTAAACAAAATAGGAGGCCATTCTCAGAATTATAAACCTTAAAATCTATGTATGGAACTGTCTTGTAAATGTTGTTTCATGATTTTTCCACTAGACATCCACAGTATTTGACTAGTGGTCAGCACTCAGGCTGCATTATTTAAGCATGGTGTTGTTGTTTTAGGAATGTGTTTTTACCTCTTTTCCCTATGCAGAATGTTGGGCTAACCCTTGATTATGTGCAGGATGTAACTCCTATACATTTTAACACCTCAAAGTGATGTAATTGGACCCAATTTATTTTTTCTGATTTGCAGAGGCTCTGCGTGGCCATGTATAACACTGGTAACACCAAACATTACAATGATTGTAAACCATACCCATGTTAGTCATTTTCATAGGCAAAAGAAAATGATTCATGCTTTTGCTGTTTTACAGTGACAGTACTCTTGCTGATCTTTTAAACTGATGTTAAGGATGTAAGACATGTAATGTGGCAAAAACAGAGCTCTGATAGATTTTTAGCTTATAGCTCATGGACATAGACAGGAAGAATTTGATGGTATATGTTAGATGAACCCAGCAAATCACGCTAAAATCAACCCATGAACGCATATAAGAATTGATGCAAACTACACAGAAAAATTAAGATTATGTGGAATTTTTTGGGAATACATTAATGGTCAAACAAGTGGAGACAAAAAGATTGGTTAATGAGACTGGAAAAATTGGATCATTATTAGGTGCATTGTTTGTGGTACTGTTGTGCCGTGTTTGTTTTCATATCTGCAAGGGCCCAGCAGAAAGACGGTAAACGCTGCCTTCATTGTAGAAACAAGAAATAAAAAAAAGGGGAAAAGAGATAAATGGGTTGCAGACAGGTCTGAATTTGAAAATTCATAGCTATGCCTTGGAAATGGATCCAAAACTTTGGGGAAACTGAGGCAGCAGAGAGGAGAGCCTGACAGAACTTTGCATTTTTACTGGTATTTTACCCTAACTACTAACAATTACTAACCCATAATAACACATATTAACCCATAAAAATTTGCTGGTGTAGGCAAGAGACCCTGTAAAAAGGACCTTGGTGTAAGTTCAAAAAGATGGAAAATGGTTTAATAAGTTGTTGAATGGTAGGAGTTTGACAGAATAGATGAAAACAATAGTTAAGGTAGGATTGGAGGTTTATGTGGTTTAGCCATCCTTCTGTTTTACTGTGTTTTATCCTATGTTCCATTTAGCTCATTCAGCAGGTTTCGACCCAATGCAAGACACTACAATGGCAAATACTGATGGTTATAAACTACTCCAAGTCATTCATATATTATCCAGCCATAACAAAGCCTGTCCACGGCTTGATCCCACTGCAGGCACTTACGGTTTTTAGAGACAGATCTGGTCGAACAGGGAAATCTGTTATTGTTTGGCAAGAACAGGAAACCTTAACCTGGAAATCCGATATCCAGGTTGTGGAGGATTCATCCCAAATTGTAGAGCTTGCTACTGTGGTTCGGGTATATCAAAAATTTCATATTCCTCTTAATCTTGTTACAGATTCTTGTTATGTAGCAGGACTGGTGGAACAAATTGACGGAGCACTCTGGAAAGTGGTTGCCAATCTCTGATTGTATCAGTTGTTGGAAACATTATGGGTGTGTTTAACGAATCATTTGCGACCTTATTTTCTTATGCATATTAGGTCACATACAACCCTGCCCGGATGCCTGACAGAAGGTGGTACAGACAACACTGCCAGACATTTTTGAACAAGCCAGACTCAGTCATGCCTTTTTGCACCAAAATGCTCCTGTACTTGTTTGTACATGTTTCAATTGGATAAGGAGCAGACACACCAAAATCCACCTATTTATAGGCATTTGTCTCATACTACACAGATGGAACTCAAAGAGAAACCTCCGGATGTTGATTAAGAACCCAGAGGCCGGACTGATTGTGTGGGGGAAGGGTTACCTTTGTGTACCTGCAAGAGCAGTGTGACCATTTCAAGAACCAGCGACCAAGCTCGGTGGATCTGAATCTGAATCAGCAGAACCTGCATAGGATTGAATGTGCCTACATGATCTATGGGTCTTGGAATATCCTTGTGCTTAATATCCTTTGTTTTGTGACAGTTAGGGGAGAACTTCCCATCTTGCCCCGACTACTACATTAGCAAACGTTACTGGGCAAGACACGCTGTGCCTTGCCACAGCCTCACTGAATCATCCTTTTTCTACATGTCTCGTTGGATTGCTTTTGGACCAGTGGCCTATTCTGAGGCCGTGGCAATGAATATTTCCACCTCGCAACATTACTAGACCATTATTTGTACCAGAGCTTGCGGATGGTAAAAGCTTTAGCAGATTTAGATAAAATAGCATGTTGGTTAGCTAAGCAGACTGATGTTACTAGTAGTGCTTTATCTAGCTTGTTGCTTGATGTTGATCGTGTTAATGTTTTAAAAAACGTTATAACGTGATCAGTTTGTACTGTTCTTTTTGTACAACAGAAAGGGGGAGATGACAGTTTGTGCAAGGTCTGCACGATGTCTGCACGAGCAGCCATGGACATAAACTGTGTCTTCTTGTGCCCAGAGTGAACTCCTGACATGGCCACAGAGACAGAGCGTCTGGGACTGTGGTCGAAGAACAAGGAGCAGCAGGAACAGAATGCTCTTGAACTGTTATGGGTCATAAGTGTTTAATTATGTGCCTTGTTTAGTGACAATAGTAGCCAATCAGCAAGAGAAGCCAAATTACTGCTATTGTAAAGCGTGTATCAAGATCATATATAAGGAGCTCTCCTGCGCTTAATATATGAACGCTTGCATCAGGCTGTGTTTCTGTCTCATTGCACGGCACATCCCCACAAAGTTTCATGGAAGATGTTGGGTTTTTCCTACTCTGTGCAAGTGAAGTGACTTCTGGCCACATAACATTTCCTTTGACTGAATGTGAGCAGAACCCTCCTTTTCCGTGATTAGAGTGCTAAAGCAGCATTTGCCAGCAAGTGTGAAACCTCCAGGAGCCTCGTGCTTTGCAGGCCTTGTTTCTTCAGGACATTATCTATTCATAGCTCGCGTTTAATCGATGTTTGCATTTAACCTTCTGTTTCTTAATTTGTAGGCCAGTCTGCATTTCCCACGGTTAATTTATTAGGGCAGATTCTTCTTTTCAGTCAGCATGGGGGAGGACCATGTATTCAGGAGCTGTGAAACAGATCTTGTCTGGTAACCTTAGTAACTGAGACATATGTTGGAACAAGTAATATTTTTATGGTGGGTTTTTTCAGTGTAATAGGAAAATAATGACAAAACAATGTATTTAGGGCTGAACTTACCCATAGGAATTGCTATACCAGCAGCAGCCTTGTTTCAGCGCAGAATTCTAGCCGGTCCTCTTCGTGAACCTCTTCACATTGTCCCAGGGCGAAGCTTTTCTCCTGCGTAAACAGCAAGACAATTCCTCTGTTACTGGGTCTTGTAATGCAGAATCCAAGGCTATTTCAGAAAGGCCTGACTCGCAAGCTTTGTTAAACAGTAATGCATGAAACAGAGAAGGGCTTAGGTTGTAATGGACCCCAGAGATCACCCAGTGCCAACCCTCTGCCATGGGTGGCAACACCTCTCATCAGACCTGGTTGCCCAGAGCCCCATCCAACCTGGCCTTGGACACTTCCAGGGTTGGAGCAGCCACAAGCTCTCTGGGCAGCCTGTTCCAGGGCCTCAGCACCCTCACTGTAAAGAATTTCATCCTAAGATGTTCTCTTCCCCGTGTACTCTGCCCTGGTGAGACCACATCTGGAATACTGCATCCAGTTCTGGGACCCCCAGTTCCAGAAGGACACAGAACTTCTGGAGAGAGTCCGGCACAGAGCCACAAAGATGATGAAGGGAGTAGAACACCTCTCTTATGAAGAAAGGCTGAGGGAGCTGGGTCTCTTCATCTTGGAGAAAAGGAGACTGAGGGGTGACCTCATTAATGTTTATAATCCCCCTGAGGCTAGGTTGCTGAAGAGGGTTAAAACTAAGAAACTGCTTTGCTCCTGGGTTTTCTGCACCAATTCTGTAGTGGGTTCAAGACCACAATTAAAGATAAATTAAAACAAAACAGTTAGGTCTTGATGAGATCTCAGAATTTGGCAGACAATGGATAGCTTAGGGAAAATAGAAAAGGGTTTATTAACTCTATAACTGTATACAGAAAAGAAGAAAAGATTAAGCAAGGTAGTGCCCACAAACTAGAAACTGTGTCACAAATGCCATCACGCGTCCCGAGAAAAATACAGTGGGAGATCACTGTCGTATCGGTCCTTGGGTCTTTTTTCACATCAGAGATCTGGGGGAAAAGAGCATGTCAGTCAAGCAGAGATAAGTACCACCACCCTCTCTATTATTCATGCATCACCCCTGTCTGTGGTACAGCAGCACCCAGGCTGTTTCGCAGATGAGTGAATTCTTCAATTCTTCAGAGTAGTTTCTCCAGCTCAACACTCATTGGGCAGGCCTGATTCCTGAGGGAATTTTCCCCAATACTTGAGCATACCCAAGTTTCCTCAGCAGCAGAAATGACAAACAGTCTCTCTTCCTGCTGATCAGTGCTCTCTAAAATGGTGCAGGACCAAGATGGAGATCAACCACATGGCTGCATCTGAATCACAGAATCATTAGGGATTGGAAGGAACCTCAAAAGATCATCCAGTCCAGTCCCCCTGCCACAGCAGGATCACCCAGACCAAGTCACACAGGAACACATCCATACTGTTTTCTAGAAGTTCTAAGCA
>JAOXOE010000001.1:110451267-110464240 GCA_028565055.1 Phoeniculus purpureus
AGAGAGTCCAGCACAGAGCCACAAAGGTGATGAAGGGAGTAGAACATCTCCCTGATGAGGAAAGGCTGAGGGAGCTGGGTCTCTTGAGCTTGGATAAAGGACCTCATTAATGTCGACCAATATGGAAAGGGCAGGTTTCAAGAGGATGGAGAGCCAGGCTCATCTCAGTGACATCCAAGGGACAAGGGGCAACGGTTGTAAGGGGGAACATAAGAGGTTCCACATAAATATGAGAAGGAACTTCTTCACAGTGAGAGTCATGAGGAATGAGAAAGATGTTGGGTGGTGGTTAGCTGTTTAGCAGGGTTAAAGCGTGACACTTCTCAGCCATTTCAATTCTACATTCCAGTCTATTTTTTTCTTGAAATTAAGAACATTTGTGTCCGGAAGAATGTAATGAACTTTTACTTTCCCACTATGGCGCTGCTAGGGCAGAGGAACGCCTCCTTTCCCTCCCATCAAAATAAAATAAAGTAACACCAAAAAGAAGACGAGCACAGAACTGCTCCCATTACAAAGATGTGTCTGAACTTTCCCCATTTTCATATAAAATGTCTGAGTGAATGACTTCACTAATTTAATTCCCATTTGCTTTGCTGTAATATACCCTTTGTAAAGGTTAGAAGTCCATCTGCTTATTCTTCCATCAGAAACTCGGCACAATTCCAGCTGCAGATGTGGCAGCTCCAGAGCAAAGGGAGAAACAGCTCAAGCAGTCTAATTTCCAGCCCAAACGTGAAAGCTTTTTCTCCTGAAAGAAAAAATATAGACCCCAAATCAGTATTTCGTTATCAGGTCCATAAATAAGAAAACTAAACAGGGCAGACCTGTCAGAAGTCGGCCAAAATGTGATTCTGAGAGCCTAGATGGACCGCTTTCCAGAACCACATTTCTTCACCTTTCGTTTCAGATAGATGTTGAAAAACACAAAACTAAGACTAAACTTCAGAAGAGTGAGTGGTGACCCCAGCAGTGGTGTCAGTAGGGGATGGTTTTAGCCGTATTGTGCAGCATGAAAGAGCAACACAACCCCCGTTCCCATTCTGGGGAGGGGCAATATCCCACTTTACTGAAATCAGGCTATTAACCGGTGCTTTGAGGGAATTCTGATGTCATTCCAGGACTAATTCGTGTAGGTTCTCCAGCTCCTTGTGCAACCAAACTACTCGAATTTTGGTTGCTGTTCTGATGTGGCAATCACCTCCACTGGAGGAAGGAGGGAACCATGCTGCATAAGGCACTGAGCAGAGTTCTGATCTCCCTAAAACCTTGTTCAAAATTCAGCAGAACTCTGTAGAGACGAAGCCTCTTCTCCAGGCCACCCAAGGTGCCATGAAGATTCAGCTGGCACTTCGTGTCTGAGCTGCGTACCTCAGGTACTGATCTCCTGTCAGATGATGTGATCAGGAAATACATCTTGTATTCAGTAAAGCTTCACTGCTATAGAACTCGCGTCACTTCACAGAGTATAGACAAGACTCTTTTCAGCCTTAATCTCAAATATTAAGCCCCACTGGTCCCACCACACTTACCCTCTGCATGTTGACAGGGATATGCTTGTATCTTCCCTCTCTCTTCCATCTCTGCCAAGCAAGCAGCACAAATGCAAAAGCCTTTTAGGTTGACTGCAGAGTCCTCTGTAGTGCTGTCTCTGCAAAAACACATGGTGCAGGGCAGCAGAACATGAATGAAATAAATTGCATGGTGAAAAATCGAAGAGAGTTTCATCAGTGCAATTTCACATCCCTGTGATGTCCTGTTGCATCAACCTGTCCTGCAGTGTGACAGACCTTTCCCTCCAGGCAGTATTAACAGTCTCCATTCTGTGGGTCTGTATTGTGTGTGTTGGTTTCTGGTCTCCATCTATTAGTTCCCTTTGTGAAAGTCTGCTTCTCTCCAAAGCTCTGATTATAGATCTTTTCCAGAGCAGCAATGAAAGCTCTCCTTAGAAGAGAAAATGACTACTAAGGTATTTATCGGGACAGTTTTTAAGACCATCCTGGCCTTCCACATCTACCTCTACCCTTTTCATCTCTCATTGATCTGGGAGGCATCAATCGCACCCTATCTGTCTAGAGGTTTGGCCATGTTCACAGAGAACCAGCTCTCACGCACAAGTTTCCCATAAAACCCCAGCCACCCTTTTCTATTCAACCTGGACAACTTAAAACTAAAAGCCCTTCACTTCTCCCCCTGAACATTGCTCCCTTCTGTACAGAAAGCACTCAGCATCTCCACAGCAGGGACTGACCCAAAGGTGCCCTTTCAGAGGCTATCAGTGGCTTCAGCTCCATGAATTGGTTTTACTGGCCACTGAGGATTTTATATACCTTCAACACAGTACATTTTCGATCCTTTTGTAGCCTGTTATAAATACGACAGTGGTCACTTTCTATTGCTTCTAGAATGGCTTCCTGTCTTGGTAAAGGTCAGGGAACAAATTGGCTGGCACAACTTGCAGCTTCTTGAGAAGCATTGGCAAGGCAGGGCATGAACACGTGAGCAGAGGCTGCTTGAGCTCTGCCTTGAATAGAAATAGGTCTTTAATTTGAAAAGTGATGGTTCACTTTTCAGATATAAAAATCCCCCCTGCTAGATACTAACAACTGAGCAAGGGCCAGCAGTGGTAAACAGAAGGCCAGCACTTATTCTGCACAATCCTGATAAATCCCCCTTAGTTCTGGAGGTGCATTATGTCAGCAGCATGACAGGCACTGAGCAGAAGAAGCAGAAGCTTAAAAGCCACTAAGATATTGTGGTCAGCACCACGCAGCTGAAGATCAGACATTCAATCTGGAAGTGGCAATAGGGAAGAGTGGCAAGGGAGCACAGCAAGAAGCCATGGGCCACTGGAGATAATAGGGGCTTTTAACAGGGCAGGGAGACTTCTACAAGCTGCAGATTAAAGACCATCTTGCTGCAGTGGGGAGATGCAGCTGGTTAGTGTGACGTATGTTCCCGCTGTAACGAGCGTGAACACGACAGAGTAGGTGTCAGGCAGGTATTTGACTGGGCAGCAACATCACATTGCTTCACTTCCTTTGCTGAAATGCTGCTGGGAAAGGAGACTATGAACACGTCCACGCAGAAGAAAAGCTATTTTCATATGAGCTGCATTAGCGGTGTTTCTCCTTGAAGAAAATCCTGACCTAAAAAGGAATGAGCAGTTCCCACCAGCAAAGGGAAAACTGGACACTTCTGGGTATGTGTTTGACCCATGCTAAAGCTGCAAGACAATAGAGGAAAGAGAGCCGAGCTGAACAAGAAAGTCCAATGTCTTCTGAGTGCTTCTTGGCTTCCAAAGTTAAGAGCAACAGAGGTTAGCATGGAAAAATAATGGGCTTTTTGTTTCAGAAGTAGAGGTGGAAGTAGCCTGGTAGAGAAGATTGAGACCATCTTTACTGCTGAAGTTTACACTTGAAAAGGCCAGGCAGATACAGAGGTCTAGATGAAACCTATGGGTGTCAAAACAAGAACAGCTCTCTCTGAAGTAACGCAGTCAGACACGTGGCATCCACCTCTGCAATGTGGAGAAACAATCTCCATGCACACGCTTCTCTCACATCAAGCTTTTTTAAGGATGAATTTTAAGAATCTAATATAATTCTAATAATGAATATTAAGGATTATATTAGAATGAATATTAGGGACCGTATAACCTGAATAAATAAGCACAGCTAGAACTGAACGTGAATATTATTCAGTCCAATTTTCTTTGAGTTTGACATAACCGATTTTGAAAGCCACAAAGTAGATCTCAGTGGTGTGTCACCTGATTGAATCTAATATAAATCTAGATAAAAGGTTTTATCATTTTTAATACATCAACTGACTTTGAATGCTTTTTGGCTGCTGACACTTCAGCTGGATTGCAGCGATCAATAAAAGCAAAGAAATGCTGAGACATTAGATTCTTTATAATTCTCCTAGTCAATTTTTCACACAGCACTCAGTACTTAGGTTTTATGTCTAAACTTGCCAAGCTAAAAATGTAATTCATATTATAACGAAATGTCAAATAAGTCTTGAGCTAGAGACCTAGATATTTAAAATATCTGATTCCATTAGGAAACCACGTCTTAAAGATAGGAGTGATCAGACACTCTGCTCATCTTCTGTAAATGCTCAAATAAAAGTGTTTGTTTTACTGGAATTTAGCTTGCTCCTAATAAATCACACTCTAAGAGCACTAACACCTCACTACCAATATACACGTGTATGATATATTGTCCTGTAACAAAGGTGAAGCCTATTAGAACAGTTAACTGCAAGTTTGGATGCTGAAGAACAGCAATGAAGGGATTCCTAGGAGGGGGAAAAAAGTTTCAGTTTGTGGACATTAACCTGGTTGATTTGGTGTCCTGCAAGAACTGAAGCCAATTTGTATCAGAAAATTTCTCTGTAACACCTCTGTTTGTAGCCTGGAACCTGCTTGGAATGTGAACTGCATTATAACCGCCACACATTAGCGGGGAGAAAAATGGGCCCTATGTGCATCAGGGTGGTAAATCAAATCAAAACGACACGTCCTTATCTAACTGGATACAGGAAACACCTCGATAAATTTTATTCCAGCATAAGCAGCTTAATTGTAATTATTAAAGAAAATGGAGGAAAATAAGGACGGGGTAGTTTTGTCTAAAATACACAAGATGCCGGTCCATGCAGCGTGCAACCCCGCAAGGCTTTGGTTTCCAGCACAGAATACCTAAAACGCTTCCTGACGCCTACGCAGCAGCTATGCAGATTTAGCATTGTGACAGACACGAATCCTGCAGCAGAAATGTAAACTCAGTGACACCTACAGCAGTGGAAAGAATCATCAACTCATGCACAGAATGGCAACTAGATGCACGAACCTCACAGGAGTCCCCTCAGCTACTCACTGTGAGAACGGTAACATAGACCGATATAACGACCCAACCCAAAGCTGAAACTGGAAGAAAAGGAAGATCTGATAGAGAAATTAGACCGGTGTGGGATTTCCATCTTACCTAGAAGGTGTAGGAATTAGTGAGTGGAATTTTCATTGCTTTGCATTGACACACACGTAAGCAATCACACAAGACCACTTAGTGCTTTACCTGCCTTCTTCCAAGAGGACGAGTAGTCAAAGCAGGCGCCTTGTACTGCCTTCATGTCACCACTTGATCAGTTGATCAGATTTAGTTCATGTACTGACTTTAACCAGTCACCTTGTACCGCCTTCATGTCATCACTTGATCCGTTGGTCAGATTTAGTTCATGTACTGACTTTAACCAGTCACCTTGTACCGCCTTCATGTCACCACTTGATCCATTGATCAGATTTAGTTCATGTGCTCAGTTTAACCAGTCACCTTGTACTGCCTTCATGTCACCACTTGACCCATTGATCAGATTTAGTTCATGTGCTGACTTTAACCAGTCACCTTGTACCGCCTTCATGTCATCACTTGATCAGTTGATCAGATTTAGTTCATGTGCTACTGAGATGAAACAAAGCCAAGGAGCATTCAAAACCACTTGTAAAGATATGGGCTTAAAAATAAATAAATAAAGACAGGCTCAATCTTAGGAAAAAGCAACAAAACACATTTAATTCAAAGAACATAAAAACTCAACACCCAAACATATACTGAGCCATCACACTCTTGCACAACCAGCAAAACTGTTCCCTTCTTCCCCTTAAGAAGAAGCAGCCTCTCGTGTTCTTTTCATTGTGGAAATGTGGTGTCCATACGTCCCCTCCTAAGGGCCAGCATTTCCTTTGAGAATAAGTTTCCCAGTCCATGTGCTCAAGCACTTCTAGTGTTTTGTCCTTCACAGGCTGTAGATGGGATTCTCTTCCTCCATTGCATGCCACCATGGATTTGCAAGCACGCTTCTCCTCCAGTGGTCTCTGGGGTCCTACATTCTCACTCTTTCTTCCATCACCATGCTTCGAAGTAAAAGATGGCTGCTAGCAGCATGCTTAACGCTGTGCTGCATGCTTGATCTCCAAACCAAGAGTATTCACAAACGGAAAACAGGAAACACATTGCACCAGCTTTCCCCCTCACCCAAATACATGCAGAGATGCCAATAGGCAAGAACCTCTCAAAGCCCAGATAAGCTGGGGAGAGCTTGGAATGCCAAGCTCCTTACCAAAACTGCCATAGCAACCCCATCTCTCAGGCTAAAACCCCACCAAGCTCGAACTACAACGCTTCATAACACGGGGAAGGGCTTACAAGCCCTACACAATAGTTGATAGAACACACATCCTCTCACAAATGTGACCCAAAACCAGACAAGACTTCCTTTGAAAGAAATCAATGTGGACATTCTAAAAGGAACTGGTTGTTCTTGTGCTTTGTTTACTTCTACTAATGATCATGACAGAGAAACAAGGGGGTTGCTTTTCTTATCAAAACAGAGTTTGCATTGCTGCTAGTGGGGAGAGTAATTACTTACCTGAAAGGTAGTTTGAGTGGATGACCACCAAAACAGAAGAAACAGAAAGATCCATACAGCTTAAAACTTGTGGAGGAGTCAGGATTCTTCCGTCTAGAGAGCTCACTGTGTGCCCCGAGCAAACAGAAAGAATGACTGATCATTTTCTGAAAACTGAACGAGGGATCAGTAATTAGATATCATCACTCAGCTTCCTACCGATGCGATGCTCTTTCTTCTGGACCCATTGTATGTCTTCCCTAATTAGCACTGGCACAGAAAAGTACAAAAGCACTGAGAAATTTTCAGCCCAACTTGGCAGAAGACGGGCTGATGCCCTTGTCACATTCTGTACGACTTCCAAACCTCCTTGTTGCTGCGAAGTGTTTGGCGTTGCCTGTTCCCATCAGCTTTAATACCACCCAGAGAAAAAGTAATCTTGAATTCTTGATACTGTGATTACTGCACCTTGTTCCAGTTGTGTACAGATCAAAGGGTCTGAGCACGCAGGCTGTAACACCATTTGTTGGCAAGCAGTACAAACACTACTGATACGGCACCGTCTGATCTGCAGTGTTCCATCTGCCAGCTGCGAGAACGAGAAAGGGAGAGCAATTAAGAATATTAATCAAGGCTTGAAGTGCTGCATGATTCGTGATTCAAGTGAGGAAAGATCAAGAGATACCAAGAGATAATGTGTTTACTTAAAACAAAATAGAAGCATGATTTCTTCAGTCCTGCTTACTTCATGCAGCACATTTTTTCCCCCCTGACTCCACTGAACTTTCCACCAGGTCTCTTGCACTCACTCTGAATCGCCAAGCACTCAGTGCAGTCTGTGCCAGTCTAATTCGAGCTTGTGATTACTGAAGCACTGAGCTAACACCAGAGTATCAGCAGTTAGATTATTTCCCTGGTGACCTTCATTCTAGTATTTAATAACGTCATTTCTTCCCTTCCAATTAGACTTTCCTGACAACAGTATTAGAGGGAAGAGGCAAAAGATTCTTCTCGATTCCTGGGTGGATGCAGATTCTATAACAGAAAAGCTGATCCTCCTCCTGAAAGTTGAGGACAGTTGTTTCACGCACTTTTAAAGTAGGGGGTTTGTTGGGTTTTGTTCCATAGGGCTTCTCCCAGGATTTTTGGTCACACAACAGCTTGCACCTGTCAAGACAAATTAAGACACGACTGTATGCGATTTTCACACAGAGTAATTATTTCTCAGCTTTGAAACAGGCAAAAAGGAGCATCTATGTAGTCAAAGGCTCTCAGAGAGAGGCTTTTTAAAAAGATTAAACTGTTAGAAGAGGGTGATATACTGCTATCAAGCTCTGCAGTAGAAGCTGAATAACCTCAGATTGCCTTTGAAACCGTTGAAACAGGAGCTTTAGGTCATGTGGAGCCATTTAAAGAAGGTCTACATGCCACCTTCTGCAATAAATTAAGAACCCTGCCACTCGATGCCCTCTGTCACTAAAGGGTGAGGAATAGCACAAGCAGGTTAAAACCAGATGGCACAGTGAGAATGAATGTATAGGTGAAAAAAAGAAGGGGGAGAGGGGGGCAATGTCTGGTGAGAAGGAGACAGATCTACAACTTCTTGTGTGCTGACAATAGTCGAGGAAGGAAATGGTACAGAGGGCACAGCATGCACCAGATGTGTCACCTGCACAGACGATCAAAGCTGCTTGCAGGAATGCGTGAAGTCTAATCCCCCAAAATGGCAGGGCCAGGCTGGGTATTCGGACTGCCTTAGTCAAGTTTTCTTCTTAGGGAGGGCTGAGCACCTGCACGGCCTGATGTTTGCTCAGAGAAAGGAAACCCACATCAAAGAGATGCGTTTCTCTTGTTACTGAACTATACATATGAGGAACAATCCTTTGGGAAAATTCGGTAAAGGTTGAACAAGTAGCACAGCTGAAGCTAAAATTCCTCTGTGCAGAGTGACTCGGAAAATAAATCCTCATTTTTAAATTCTCTGGTCACACCTTTTGTTTGCTGCGCTTCCCACCACTGCCTTTCTTATAGCCTCCAACCCAGGTCTGCACTGCCACCTTCAAGCACAGCAAAACATCTCAAGTTAAAACATGTGTGAACTCAAGGAGAAACTGTACCCAAGTGCACGTTGCTCATCTGCCCTTCAACAGACAGAATTTCCTTCCCCAGCACCCGTATCGTCAGAGGACCAGTAGTATAAAACCACAGCTGTGTCTGCTCTGAAACACCCTGGAGTCACCCCTGAGAAACTGCACTCCCTGTTCCAGAGTGGTCATCTGTAGTTCACAGAATCACAGAACATTAGGGATCGGAAGGGACCTCGAAATATCATCCAGTCCAAACACCCACACCACAGCAGGATCACCTACTTGCACAGGAACATATCTAGGTGGGTTTTAGATGTCTCCAGAGCAGGAGACTCCACAACTCCCCCGGGCAGCCCCTTCCAGTGCTCTGTCACCCTCGTTGTTCTCATACTGATGTGGAACCTCCTATGTTCCAGTTTATATCCATTTCCCCTTGTCCTATCAGTGGATGACACTGAGCAGAACCTGGCTCCATCCTCCTGACACCCACCTTTCCCATATTTATCAACATTAATGAGGTCACCCCTCAGTCTCATTTTTCCAGGCTAAAGAGACCCATCTCCCTCAGCCTTTCCTCCTCAGGGAGATGTTCCACTCCCTTCATCATCTTTGTGGCTCTACACTAGACTCTCTCCAGCAGTTCTTCTTGAACTGAAGGCACAGGGCTGAGACTGAGGTGGAAGTTTCTGTGTCTGCTACGTGGTCTAGAGCAGGTATCTAAGAACAGCTGGTACTGTGCAAAACCAAGAGGAGGTTGTCTGCCATGTACAGCTAGACAGCAAGTTCTCCAGCTCAGAAAGTCCCACATAACACACAGCACCTCCAACAGTGAAATATCTATCTATGCATATATATATATATATACTTACACACACACACACACAGAGAGAGAACAACAACAGCTGGAATAATGCAGTAAGTGAAAGTACAACCCCTCTTAATTGTTGAGCGCAGAACAACAGCAACACCGGAACGCTGGAAGGTAGGAACTTAATCTCAGCAAGTCTTTATACTATGAATTCCTTTCTTTTCTTTTATTCTCCCTAAAACTGTTTTTGGGCTTTCCTCTTAAACAGGTTGTAGAAGCAAAAGAGGACACAGACCTAACAAGCTTCAATTAGAGAGTGCTGAGCCTTCCCTTCTGCAGACAGGTACCTTAGTGGCAGTTTGAGACAGAAAGGATTTCTTACACCATTATCAAGATCTTTCCTGTCAGTAGCTTTCGTAGCGCTGTCAGATTAGTCCCCCTCATTAACTGTCAGACACTATCTGGTTTTCAGTGGGAGAGAGAGGAGGAAGAGGGAATAAAAATCCTCATATATATGGGATGGCCTCTAGGAGAGAAATGTCACTTAATGACATTTATGCAGCGGATTATACCAGGCAAAATAAAGGGCAGGAGGGACTTTTTTCCCCCCTTATATTTTTCTCCAGAACTCCTAGAAGAAATGTTTGTTACCACGCTCTCACAAATTGGCTTTGGAAGTGTCTTGGAGGTTTTATGTCAGAAATTACTCATAGATCACTGGAGGGATAACAGAGCACCTTCTGCAGTTCCAAGCTCGCTACAACATCTTCCTTCACACATCGTGACTGACAGCAGCTTCCTTTCATCCTCAGACAACGGACAAATTAAAAGACAATCACGAACCCTGTGTTTTCTGTGCTCTGGTTACTGCTCACAGGCTCATGCTCAGCTGTGTTCTGCTGTTCTATTACCACACCACAGACACTTTTCTCTACATGAAGTGAGAGAAAACAGAAGTGTCTAAAGAGCTTTTTTTTTTAGGAGACTTTTTTCCTTAAGAAACTCCTTCTGACTGAGCTGACCTAAACTATCCATGAACAGAGCTAATTTGATGTGTCCTCCTTCCAGGTCTTACTTCTACCATAGATTTTTTTGCATTCCTCTGCCTCAGAAAATCTAAAGAAAACTGGACAAGACAGAGAACTTTCAATCTGGGCAAGAACAACCCCAGGCACCAGTATATATTGGGGACTGACCTGTTGGAGCTCTATGCAGTGCAAAGGGACCTGGGGTCCAGCAGCATGATCCAGCAATATGCCCTTGTGGCCAAGAGGGCCAACAGCATCCTGGTGTGAATCAGGAGGAGTGTGGTTAGTGGGGCGAGTGAGGTTCTTTTAACCCTCTACTCTACCCTGGTGAGGCCACACCTGGAATATCGTGTTCAGTTCTGGGCCCGTCCATTCAAGAAGGCCGTGTAACTGCTTGAAGGAGTCCAGCACAGAGCCACAAAGATGATGGAGTGGAACATCTGCCTGATGAGGAAAGACTGAGGGAGCTGGGTCTTCAGCTTTGAAAAAAGAAGACTGAGGGGTGACCTCATTAATTTTTACAAATATGTGAAAGGTGGGTGTCAGGAGGAAGGAGCCAGGCTCTGCTCAGTGATGTCAAATGATAGAACAAGGACCAATGAGTGCCAGCTCATCCAAACATCAGGAAAAGCTTCTTTATGGTGCCGTGGCGGAGCACGGGAACAGGCTGCCCAGGGAGGTTGTGGAGTCTCCTCCTCTGGACACATTCAAAGCCAGCCTGGACACGTTCCTATGTGACCTAATGCAGGTGATCCTGCCCTGGCAGGGGGATTGGACTAGATGATCTTTCGAGGTCCCTTCCAACCCCTAATGTTCTGTGATCCTGTGAATAGACACAGCATCTTGCAAACAGTACAAAAAGTGTTTTGTCTTAGGACAGCTGAAAATGCTTCGAGAGTTCCACCTCTACTCTCCATGCGTGGACAGCTCAGCTATTCACAAAAAAGAAATGCAAAGACCACAGCCAGCATTGCAGCTTCCTAAATCACCTTCACTGATTTCAGCCTTGCAGGAAGGACAGAGTGGACAGCTAGGGAGGATAACCGCAGCAGTCAGTGTCTCAAGAGAAGTCGTTGTCTTCTTAAATCGGAGCTTAAGGAGATTCTAGCAAAAGGTTTCAGGAATAAAGTTAGACAAATTATCATCCTAAGCAGCAAATTCTGTGCTGCATCTTTCTTACAGTTGTTGGCAGTAAAGTCACTGGTGAGATGCCTCACACAGTCTGAAAAAGCCCTGTTATTCTGTACATGGAGTCCAGCTGTCATGTGTGGGCAGGAGCTTTCTGCTTTGTCTGTATTCAAAGGCTTGCAGCAAGCCTTCCAAAAACAGGTGTTGCTGTATTTCTTGACAAGTGAGGCTCTTTTAGTCAACAGTTGCAAGATGATAGGAAATGTGCTTTTCTCCTTTTTCTTTTCGTGTCTTGGACAGCACTGGTTTCTCCGCTCCCCCAGCAGTGCTAGCTGCATCATCTTGTTCAGCTCCTGTTTTGATCTCCATACGAAGCCTACCAAAAACACATAGACTTGCAAAGCACAGCAGAAGTTGTCTGTGTCCTTGCAGGAGCACAGGCAGTGTGAGCCGTGTCATTGGCACTTCTAATCAACCTCACGCAATTCCTTGGCTCCCACTAGTAGCTGCACGTGGGTCTGGCCATGCCATAGGGAGCCTAACCACAGTTACGTACTGAATCAGGAGCCTAACCACGGTTATGTACCGAATCAGGAGGTAAAAGCCGGTCATCACAATTTGCAAGTTTGGAGAAAATGTCCTAAATGACAAGGAAACATATTTGTAATCAAGAAAACAAAACCAAAACCCCAGACGACAACAGTATCTTCAGTCTTAGATGACATGGAAAAACAGCCTAATCAACCTCAAACCCACAAAAAAGCAGGGAAGGAAAATACAAATCAAGTCTCATGAAATATTCACTTTGTAGCTCGATACCTGTTAAATTGAATCATAGAACTATAGAGTGGCTTAGGGTGGGAGTGACCTCTATCACGTTGTTGCTTCGGGAGCTGACTTTGCAGACACTGTCAAAAAATTCCAGATAATGGACGCCGTATGTAAAGTGCAGAGGTGGCTCTGCCATCTCACAGGATCCCAGAACACTAGGGATTGGATGGACCTCAAAAGATCATCCAGTCCAATCCCCCCGACACAGCAGGATCCCCTAGATCCAGTCGCACAGGGACATGCCTAGGTGGGTTTGGAACATCTCCAGAGAATAAGACTCCACAACCCACCTGGGCAGCCCCTGCCAGGGCTCTGTCACCCTCACTGGGACGAAGGTCCTTCTGTGATGTGGAACCTCCTCTGTTCCAGCTCACACTCGCTGCCCCTTGTCCTATCAATGGGTGCCCCTGAGCAGAGCCTGGCTCCATCCTCCTGATGGAATACAAAACACATCACATTATGTGATGTCTGCTCCTGTCAGAGTTGGTGGCTTCAGCTGTGGCCCTGTCATTCCCACGTTTCATATTGCACAGTGGACTGGCTTCAACAAGTAGAGTAGAGCATGCACAGTGCACACTTGATTGTTCATGTACGGTTCTGGGAATTACATGTGAGCTGCAATTCACCCAGAAATGAAGACTTCAACCATGACATTGTAGAATGGTTTGGGTTGGAAG
>JAOXOE010000001.1:110497693-110508871 GCA_028565055.1 Phoeniculus purpureus
GGGTGGGGTGTCCCTGCCCATGGTGGGGGGGTTGGAACTGGATGATCAGGTGGTCCCTTCCAATCCCTAATGATTCTATGATCCTATGAACTTTGTGGTGCTTGTGGGATTTGTCAGCTTGCAACCCTCCTGCCTGTGAGGAGGGCAGGGACTGGTTTGGGCAGATATACATCCCCTGCACAACATGCCATGAACTTACGGACCAGCCACAGCTCCTTCCTGGCCACACTGTTTTACCTGTCTTCACTCCTCGGGCACTGCCTGTCCTAGGCTCAGGCTTCCTGGGGCAATATTGCTCTAAACCTGCCACAATTAGGCTGGAGGACACACGAGGCACAACCAGTTGCTGTCCATATCTTAGCTCACCTGCATAAAAATAGCTCACTGCAGTTTCTGAAGCAAGCAGTTAACCTTCATAAGCATAACCTACATTTTCTGCAGGAGGAGAGGAAGAAAGAACACTCTTTGCAAGTTTGTCATCTCTGACACATTTTCCTAGGCTGGCTGATTGCATTAATAAGGCATAAGAAGACACAGATATTAAAAATTCTGCATTTGAAACTAATTTTGTTTGATCTACAACTAACTGCCAAATCCAAAATATTCAGAGTTACAGGTGATGCTTTATTTTAGCAAAGGAACACAACTGAGACACAGACTGAGGCCAGCGGGACTGTCTCCAGATGAAATTCTTAACTTGTGTTTGCGTTGGACCAGCCAATTAACAGCATAACCAGGAGGTGCAAAGGCCCTCACTTTTTTTCCTTAGGGCTTGACTCTCAGACTCAGCTCTCGACAGAGGGTAACATTTAGCTAAGCCACATCAGGGAGGAGGCTTGCTCGGGAGAAACCCACAGGTTCCCATTTTGCCTTGCTCAGAGGAAAAAGCATTTCAGTGTGTGCTTGAAAAAGGCTCTTGCATACTCCTTTGTTCTCCACTTCCACTTCCCCAGCCATCAGAGAGAGCCAAGCGCTTCATCCCTCCATCACAACAAGAGTGAACCTCTGGGAGGGTCCTCGATACGCCCTTTACAGCAAGAGATTATCCCCAGAGTCTCTGCTTCTCCTGTAAAAATAGAACAGACAAATGCACTTCCGTATGCCCACACCAGCACAGGTCCTGTACCCTGCACCTGAGCCTCAGTGGCGAACCAGGGAAACCACCAGTCTAGCAAATGAAAATATCGAGCTGCTTTTAACAAACCTAAATATCTAGACCTCTGCTAAGTAACCACATGCCTGATCTCCTGGAAAGTAAAAACGGCTCGTGATGCCAGCAGTGGCTTAGCTGCAGAGGATGTTATCAAAAACATCTAGATTACAGAGAACAGTTGATTCTTGCCCCTCTGACTTGACTTCCCAGATCCCCTGTGCAAGCGGATCAACCCTTCCCAGCTGGACCAGATCAGCTGCGATTAAGGTGGGATTTTGGGCCATAAAGCCTACGAGACACCACAGGAAGGGGAGAATTTGTACACAGCACCCCAAGCTCGAACAAGGCGGTTTCCCAGGTTCCCACACAGTTCTGTGATCTTTAGATGTGATGTCACATATTAACTTCTACTTGACTCTTTGCTTAAAGCAAGAACTTTAACCCTTGGGGCTGGTGTTTTTAAAGGAGAACAAAGGAGATTTTTACTCAAGTACACAGTCATACGGATGAAACTGCTTCCTCTGAGGTTACCAGGGCAGTCACAGGGAAGAGTTTGCAGAACGAGGCCAGAAGCACTGCTAGAGCAGTGGATTATCTGACATCAGAAGTGAGAGTGCATGCATCAGAAGCACTGGCCTTGGAAGGACGGGTCCATAAACACCAAAGGAACCTCTTGCATGTGCCATGGAACCTGTCTAGGATGCCAGCATGAACACCACAACCCTTGCACGCCCAGAAAAGCTAATAACATCTTCACAAAAGGGTAAATGGCCCACTTGGACTCCCAGCAAACTTTGCTGGGCGGGGACAGGAATGAGGTTTTCCAAGTGAACTATGAAGTTATAAAATTTATGACCTGGAGACCAGAGTTTTTGAGTCAAGAGTCCAAAACTGTTCTGTTGCTTTGATAATATAATTTTCAATTTTGCAGAGACTGTTCACAGCTCTAAGAACGTAGGGAGCATCCGCACCAGCTCTTGCTAGCTCATGAAGCATCTCTAGTGAAGTGTTCACAGCCAATAAATGTAATAGCTGAATTTCACTTATTTCCCCTATGCATCAGCAGACTTCTACACTTTCATATCTCCGGGATGTATGCATTACTAGATAGCTCTATGTACCCGCCACTGTGGTGTTCAAGTGCTTGTCATCTTGGACCAATGCACACTACCCACAACTCTCGATATCCAGCTCTAATTCTGCCATTTCAGTCCATTATTAATTGTTCCATATGCTCGGAAACGAGCCGGTGAAGCCTGCTTGGCTTTGCTCCCACTCCTCCCCGTATTCGGGCAAGTTATCTGTTTTAAATACAACCTAAACGTTTTTCTCAAGGAACTGGGAGACCTTCTGTGCTTATGATAGTAAAATTCATCACAGCAGGCCCTTCTCTCCTTTAGCTTTTTGAGCATTCAAAGCTCATTTACACATCTCCCAACAAGAACAGAGAGCCAGAGGCACTGTGTGGACCTTTGTTGGTCCAGGCAATAATGTGTGTGAGCTGCACCGCGGATCAGCTGCAACTTAAATCATCACAGTATCACAGTATTACCAGGGTTGGAAGGGACCTAATAGATCATCAAGTCCAACCCTTACCACAGAGCTCAAGGCTAGACCATTAAATCATGCCAAACTGATGCTCCTCCACATCAAAGAGAATTGCACAGGATGTACAGCAGATCTGCCACAGGGATGGGAATATCCACAGACCAGAAAGAAGTACAGAAGTTTGCCCAAGGTAGTTTAGCAGGTTCAGTTTATAGCCCCTTGGGGTGATCCACTCAGCTGACAAGTGCTGCCTCTGCTTGCATTCTCCAAACTGCAGCTCTTCCACTCTTCCTGAAACAGCTGCTTACTCCATGGATCATCACAACCATTCAACCCTGCAGACACCAGAAGCAGCTCTTCAAACTTGTCCAGAAACCTAGCTTGGACTCCTTCCCAGGGAGTCAGTGAAGATGCAGACCTGCTTCTGCATGGTGACACTTACCCCCCACCCTCCACCAGCGTGTTAAATAAATTCATGCAGGCTTCTGTCTGCTTTACCCTTTAGTAAAGTTATTTTGCACAACAGGGTAAATGCACCCTTGGTACCACAGCAGAGTGAAGCCCCTCATCCCCAGCAAAGCTAATTCTGGGCAACAGCAGAGAGCGTGTCCTCCTCATGCACCTTAACCCTGCCCTGCAGAGCTCCCTGACTTTGCTGTGCTCTTGTTACCAACAGTTGTCAGCAGCTGACCGTTTTCCTAGCACAGATGGGCCCAACATATCTGTAGTCAAAAGTTATTGCTGAAGCCATTCGTTGGCATGTCTTCAGTTTGCAGTTCATGCTCAAACTCGTGCACTCCAGCAGGTTTTGGTCCACATTGCTTACATCAGCCGGTACCAACATCTGGCCTGAATTTTAAAGCTCCAGTCCAGCTGAATCAGACTGTGGCGATTTCTCTCCTACACAGGAGAGTCCTGAACACTCTACTGAAATGAAACAGTTCATCAATTTCATTCCAACCCATAACATCGTGCACTTGGACATCATGCCAGATTCCCCATGTCCTAGAGGCAGTGCAGCACCGTGCCAGGTAGGCTCTTTGGGAAGTGCGTGGTCAGGGATAGACTGGAAAGAGCCCTCACACGTCAGCTGGATGTGTGGAGAGCAGGTGGGCTTGCAGGTCCCTGTGGACAGCAGGCAGAATTCGCTTCCTCCAAAGCAGTAAACACGCTTCACTGTTGCTAGCCCCAGCAAAGAACGAGAGCCATCTGTCCATTACTTTCTCACTTGAGCTACTGAATTACACCAGAGCCGTTTCTGCTCCAACAAGACAAGCTGGACATCCAACACCTGTGGTGGCTTCCAACTGTAGATGTACCCAACACTGCAAATGAAGCGAAGATGGCTCTTGGTTGGACTTAGGATAGCCAATAGTCCTTTAGTAACTCACTGAAGTCAGACTCCTGAGTTTATTTTACTTTGTTTACTCAAGGTACAAAAACAACCAAGGAAAGACTGTGAAGTTTCTTAAAGCACTGGATTTGTTTTCACGCTGGCTGCTGTGAATCACAAACAGTGCCACTTAGCATTGTGCTGTTATCCCAGGGTAAAACTGGCATGAAGTCAAAACCAAGGACACTGTCTTTAGCATCAATGGCGTTAAAGATCCTTCTCTGCAGAGGGGCTACTGCTGAAAGAGGGGTTCCCCTGGAGTTCTCCTCGTTTTCCCACAGAAGTCCTGGAGTATGTGTCCCTGTTTTGCCTTTTGTGCAGTGTGCACGTCACTCACCCATCAAATCCAAAACCATCCAAACGGGGTACACACACGAGTAACCGCAATTCTGAACTGACAGCAGTCATTAAACTCATAGGTAAGAGCAGAGTTTAGACTAATCTCTGAATCTACAGCAATCACTGTGCTCAGCCTAACACCCCTTGACACCCTCCACCCTACAGTCCTACAGCTTGCACAGGAGAAAAGGTGGAGATGGAGCTAAAGTTGTCACGACAACTTTGCCTCTGGATTATCCACCTTCTGTGAATTGGCTACTTTGGACTACATGCTGCTGAGCAAAGTTCTTAGCAGACAATGAGACTCAAGGAAGCAGTTTACAGAGACAATAAGGACTGAACATACCATGAATCCAAGCATCACAGAATGACACAGAATCACAGGACACTAGGGACTGGAAGGGACCTCGAAAGGTCATCTAGTCCAATCCCACTGCCACAGCAGGATCACCTGGACCTAGCCGTCAGCTGAAACAGAGTACTTGGTGTTTTCAACCATTGCAGCCATGCTAGCAAGATTTGTTTATTTATTTATTTTTAATATCCCTCAACTCTCATCATGAAAATACCCAGGAAACACCTGAACTAGCAAAGGTGACATTCGTTTACCAGGCTACTGAATTTGTTCTGTAAGAACATAATCGGCAGGTGCCTCCTCCTAGAGGAAACAAGGTTAAGTTCTCAAACACTACAAATCTTGCAAACTTCTTGTAAGCTGTGAATTCAAGTAATAAACAGGCATCTTTACAGAATCTAAAATACTTTTTAAATCATAAGTCAAACTCAGACAAGAGCTTAAGTCCAGCAGAGTGGAAAGCTCAAATTGGTTTCTAATTTGACTTTTCCTATCTGCTCCTGAAAATGTCACCAAGACCTGCTGATAAAGGAAACTCAGGACTGCAAACCTAGTACTTTTTTTAACTTGCACTCACCTCAGAAAGATAATCTCTGTCCAGGACAGCCTTCCCCAAAATAGGGGATCTGCTTTATGGCAGCAAGCACAAATCATAGTCCACAGCTGTGAGCCCTGGGCATCGCAGTAACGCACTTAGCAGTGGTACGACAACCGCAACGGCGCGGTGGTAGCAAACATCAGTGAACTCCGCATCCTGTCCAGATTTTCTCATTTCATGGAGGAAGTCTGCTCTCTTTAAGTGGATCCACAGCCCAAGATCTGCATTTGCTCTGCACTAGACCTACAAAATTCCACTTTTTCACACCAATTTTTTGCTACTAAACGTATGCGGAGCGCCATGGGACTGGAGCAGAGGAGACCACCAACTGTCCCTGCCATGCTGGTCACCTGCTCCAGGGGGTGCCTGTAACTTGGCTGGTACTTGTAGCTGTGAAAAGCTGTTGAAATGCTGAACACTTGAACAAATTGGGTCATGGAAAGAAAAAGGGAAGATAATTAAACGAACAAAAGCAGGAGAAAGCCAAAGGGCAAAGAGATAGGCAGAGCTCATGACCATCTGAAATCCCCACTTACTTTTTCCTCCTGTTTCACTTTTCCCATTTCTCCTCCGCTCCACTTACTGGAGTCTTTGGCCTCTCCTGTCAGTTTAGCATTACAAATCTCGTGGTGGATTTAATGATGTCAAGCAGGCTCAGTAAAGATCACTGGACTTAGCTTACTCCTGATGTAATCTCACCTAAATCCACGCTGTTACGTGGGGGATGAGCTGGAACCAATGATGTTTTATGAATCTTCTGACACCTAGATTTGGAGCTCTGTAGCTCCAGACTGATGATACACGTGGAAGGGCTTTCCAAACACAGCCGAGGAGAAACAAAAGTATGAGCTCCTTGGGCGGTTTCCATCACGGTAGTTGTGCTGTGTCTGCCATACATCAGATCAGCTCCCATGCCTCCTACTCAAGATTCATAACAGCTCTAAAAACACCACCATACCTCACCACGTTGAAAAACAAATTCCTCTGGAGCTGGAGAAATACGTTTTCCAAGGTACAGTGGCAAAGAACACAATGTCCTTTAGAGCAAGTGAGCACAAGAGATGATGATCTGATTCCTGGAAAGCCTTTTGCAGTCTCTGCTTTTTGATCTGTAAACTCTACGGTTGCTTGTTTGGGAAGCGATAATCCTCTCCCTTTGTCTCGGTGAAGACTTCTTCCCGGGAGATAAAAAAGGGCTTGCATGAATCTGCTGTACTGCTTGTGAGGAGCAATAACCGATTTACTGCAGCAATGCTGGGAACCCCCTTGCTGGCGTTGGATGTCACCATCTTGGAATTGTGTATAGATGGGATAAAAGACACTGACTGACCTGACTGTGACAGAGGCAGGGAGAGAACAACCAGAAAATAAGACTGTAGAAGGCATCAAGAGGTCATCTAACTCATATTTGACAAAGTCGCTGTGATCAGCTATTGCCATCAGTTGTTTCATCTGTTTTGCAGATGACACTTTAAGAGATGGTGCCACGTCCATGAAGTCTACTGGCTGCTTGTGGAAGAAGTGGAAGTTTCACCCAAATCTCACAAGCCCTGGTTGACAGGGACCATTGAAATATTTTATATTAACCGAATCTGGGACGCTCTAACAAAAACAACCATACACCTGCTATCTGTATTTGCTGTGAAACAGTGAGTTAAAATAAAGACAATCTAGCTATCAGCAACGGTATTCTGTTTGCTCTCCTGGACCCAGGCATACCTCAAAATAAAAGCACAAAGTCCACAAATAGCTGTATATATTAAAAAATCTCCACCTCATCTATCACACCGCATTAGATACTCCTTTTTCCTTTGCTATCAGTAAAAAACACTACTCCACGCCACACATAATATATAATAAAGTCACATCTACCAGAAGTTGCAGAAGATAAAATACTAAGAGCAGCTGCACTCTGTATCTGACAAAGACTTCTTGCACGCTGCAATGCATCTTTTCCCGTGTATTGTGTCTACCCCAGGAAGCAATATACATGTTTAATATCAGATAAGCTCATCCTTTTAGTCAGTTATTGTAGATACTGAGTTTCCCGTTTCAATGCAGAAGAAGGAATAGTTTCAGTTCCTTTTCTATCACTGGGTTATCATTTCTTTTGGGGGCTGATGCATAATCACATTCTTTCAAAGGTTAGTGTTTCTACCTTCTGTGTCAAGTAAATTTCCTATGCTGATGCAACACGGGCAAGATGAATATGGGTTTCCTCTTCACTATAAATCTTTTGATTTGTTGCTGAACGGACTGTTCTCCGGTATCGCTACCTAACTGCAAGGGCCAATGCTGTTTATCATCTCCTCCCAAAGGCAGCCATACAGATCTAGATATTACAGCGCTTTGGATTTAGAAACCATGAATATAAATGTGCTCCTGCGTGTGTTACACAGAAATGCGTAGAGTGAGTAGGAATTAAATGAACGCTTATTTTACGTACAAAGCACCTTTAACGTTCACGTGCCATCTACGGCATCTAGATTCAAGTGCCCACTAAAGCTGACGGCTAACGCTGGCAATTTCTTCTGAATAGCAAAGCTAGAAGTTGAAAACCCATGAACTGCAGATCACAGGAAATCAAATAATGAGCAATTACACTTAGTCAAAAAACGAATGGAGCATTTCTCCCTTGGAAAATGCTGGGTTTAGAGCTAGCACGTCTTGGGAGAACCCCCTGACAAAGTCCAAGTCCTGCTCTTGGAAAAATACCTGGGTAGTTCTTCAAAACACTTCAGTGGGCTATTCGAAATTGTTGTTTGAGAGTGTTTTTACAACACATAAAATGTAGTCTATACCTTGAAACTGAACCCAAAACCATCAGCGCGATGCCTTCGTTCGCTTTGAATTTCAGCTTTCATCGTGCACTTTCCAAACGGGACTGAGAAGGCAATTCACAGTGGTTGAGGTTCTCATCCTTTTCACCAGATGAATGGGTCCTTCCACTGGCCATCCTCTCCTTGCAGGCACAAACTCCTACAATTAGCTAAGATCCTCAGCCGTGGCACACAGAGCTTTGTTGCACAGGAGAGAGACCCCTTTTCTGGGGAGAAAGGCCAGGAAAATGGAAAAGTACCAAATTGGCTGTCGGAGAGAAAAGAAGTGCAGACGTGTAAAAATGATTACAGATCTTGGATTCCTGAGGGAGGAACCTGGCACCTGCTCAGTGAACAAGAGACCAGCCGGAGGAGAGCAAAGTCGATCAGACTTTTTGATCTGGAGAAGCTCGTGCTTGTCAGAAATACAAAGCTTAAGAAAGATTCAGAGGACAGACAGAATTATTTTGGAGTATGAAGAGCAAGACCTAAAAAGGAGATGCCTTTGGTGCCTGAAGGAAAGACAGAAGTGCTGTAACGGGACTGAGCTGCTGAGTTGCTTATGAGTGATGCAAGAGCTATATTTAAAGGGCTAATGCTGTTCCATTATTGGAGAGAGTGTTTCTTGTGGTTCTACCGGAGGGGAGATGTGCAGAGGACAGTACACGTTGCAGCTAATCGCTTGTGAACTTCCTCTGAGGTCCTTGAAGCCATGCTTTTTTTCTCATCAAGCCCCCACCACAATTTGAGTAGATCAAATCTTCAGCAGATATTATTCACTGCAGACTCAGTTACTTCATCACTGTATAGATGTATACAATCGTTTTTGACCTCCCTTTCGATCCAAAGCAGTATCAAAATAGCGCCTACAAAAAGAGCAAGACCTGTTTGAATAGCTTGATCATGCAAGGTGATGGCTCCATCTAAAGAAGCACCTACAGACAAGATTAAGCAGTTACTTCATCACTGTACAGATGTATAGAGTTGTTCTTTTACCTCTCTTTCGATCCAAAGCAGTATCAAAATAGCGCCTACAAAAAGAGCAAGATCTGTTTGAATAGCTTGATCATGCAAGGTGATGGCTCCATCTAAAGAAGAACCTACAGACAAGATTAAGCAGTTACTTCATCACTGTATAGACGTATAGAGTCGTTCTTTTACCTCTCTTTCGATCCAAAGCAGTATCAAAATAGCACCTACAAAAAGAGCAAGATCTGTTTGAATAGCTTGATCATGCCAGGTGATGGCTCCATCTAAAGAAGCACCTACAGACAAGATTAAGCTGGAGCATACAGCCCATGCCGTTGATTTCCGTGGGACTACTCACACGCAGGAGTCAGAACAAAATACCTGTGCCAGTGGAAAAGGGAGCACAAAGCACAATTTGCAGCGCATGCAATGCAATTTAACACGTACCTTTGCTGTTTTGAATTTGCAAGTCCTAACTGCAACCAACTGCGGTCACAAAACAGGACTCTGCCACACTGCCTGTCCTGGTAGGAAAGACTCTCGTTCTGCTACCCCAACAGTGGCTATTACTTTACATGCAAAACAACTTCTGCTCCCCGTGTCGCAATTTGGATATTCGGCTGGAAAGAGTATGTCTGGAGGTGAGCAAGTTGGGAATCATTACAGGTTCAGGTCACAATTTACCTTTGCTACATCTGAAAAGGGAATGGGCATAGGTTAATCCCCTTCTGCCTAGAGGAGAAGCAAGCAGGAAGACTGCCTAGAGCAAAATTTAGAAACAATTTTCTCTTCTTAGGGTTCCCATTTTATCTCATCTTTCCATTTCATCCTGAAGCTGCTGCCCGTAGTGCTAGTTGTGAAATTAATGTCTTGCCTAAATAGTGAGAAAATACTTTTAATCAGTGAGATCTGTTAAATTATGGATTAGTTTCCACGAGGGAAAGGATGAGAGCCTTGCTTCTTAAGCATAGCAAAAAAGGCATGGATAGTTCAACAAAGTGAAGTGTAACGTCCTGCACCTGAGGAAGAACAATCCCAGGCAGCAGCATATTCAAGGAGCCATCTAGATGCAAAGGAGCTTGGTGGAAGCGGAGCTGGGGGTCCTAATGGACACCAAGCTGAACAAGAGCCAGCAATGGTTCCTTGATGCAAAGGCGGCCACTGGTATCCTGGGCTTCTTTAGTCAAAGTGTTGCCATCAGGTAGAGGGAGGGGATCAGTCCTTGCTCTCTACTCAACTCTGGTGAGGCCACCCCACAACTACTGTGTCCCATTTTGGTTTTCCCAATACAAGAGAGATAAGGATATACTGGAGAGTCCAACAAAGGACCATGAAGATGATGAAAGAACTTCATCATCTCTCCTATGAGGGAAGGCTGACACAGCTGGGACTGGAGAAGAAAAGGCTCAGGGAGACCTAACAAATGACTATAAATAATTGAAGGGAGGGTGCAAAAAGGGCAGATCCAGGATCATTTCATTGGTACCCCATGCTGGGGAGCAGTGTAGGAGAAAGGGATCTGGGGGTCCTAGTGGACAGCAGGGTGACCATGAATGAGCAATGTGTCCTTGTCGTCAAGAAGGCCAAGGGCATCCTGGGGTGGATCAGAAGGGAGGTGGTTACCAGACTGAGAGAGGTCCTTCTCCCCTTCTGCTCTGCCCTGGTGAGACCGCATCTGGAGTGTTGTGTCCAGTTCTGGGCCCCTCAGTTCAAGAAGGACATGGAGCTGCTGGAGGAAGTCCAGCATAGAGCAACAAGGATGATGAAGGAAGTGGAGCACCTCCCTTATGGGGAAAGACTGAGGGAGCTGGGTCTCTTTAGCTTGTAGAAGACTGAGGGATGACCTCATTAATGTCAGAAGGATGGAGCCAGGCTCTTCTCAGTGATAGGACAAGAGGCAATGGTTGTAAGCTGGAACATAGGAGGCTCCACATCAATATGAGAAGGAACAACTTCACAGTGAGGGTGACAGAGCACTGGAACAAGTTGCCCAGGAGGGTTTTG
>JAOXOE010000001.1:110514274-110525092 GCA_028565055.1 Phoeniculus purpureus
AATAGTAATGGCAACAGAACTGACCACCACATACCAATAGTAATGGCAACAGAACTGACCACCACATACCAATAGTATTGGCAACAGAACTGACCACCACATACCAATAGTAATGGCAACAGAACTGACCACCACATACCAATATTAATGGCAACAGAACTGACCACCACATACCAATAGTAATGGCAACAGAACTGACCACCACATACCAATAGTAACGGCAACAGAACTAACCACCACATACCAATAGTAATGGCAACAGAACTGACCACCACGTACCAATAGTAATGGCAACAGAACTGACCACCACATACCAATAGTAATGGCAACAGAACTGACCACCACATACCAATAGTAATGGCAACAGAACTAACCACCACGTACCAATAGTAACGGCAACAGAACTAACCACCACAGAGCATCATTTAAAAGGTATTGCTGATTTCAGAAGTAATAGATGAGACCTATAAAAAATTCCAGGGGACTTTACTTTTCCAGGATTCAGCTCTTGGTGAGTCAGGTTGCTGCAATTAAGGAAGCTCAGCTCATAAGGTTCATAACTTAAAGAGCAAAGGCACGGCTGTAGAGAAGAGGGAGAGATCTGACAGTGATTCCCATAGGAAGCAAGTAGGATTGGGCAAGTTTCATCTTTATTTACATGAACGAGCACATTATTAGGGCATCATGGAGGACATGGCTATTCCCAGCAGTGACCTCTTCGCTGATCCCCTGACACCGTAGCTGCCTCCTGCCGCACTGCCAAGCTCAGCAGAGAAAAGGAACCGGCCATGTGAGGCACCACACTAGTCTCTGGATGAGACAGCTCAGCTCTGTGCACATTTATTGCTCCACAAGTGCCAGCAATACTAACAATTTACTAACTTCTGACAAAGCCTGCCTTCTTGGGAATTGCTGATACCTCTGTTTCTATGGGAAAGAAATCTCTCTGGAAGCTTTGCTCTGCTGCCTTCTGAGCATATGAAAGTGCTGCCGGAATTCCTAATTGCAAACTAGACTTTTGACAGGGGAAGGCAGAGCAAACAGACTGGAATAGCCTTAAAGTGGTTTTTCTCTTCCTGGTGGCAGAAGAGTTCAGAATCCAGACAAATTAACTGATGGCAACAAAGAGCATGAAGGCAGCACCGTGCAAGTCGTGTCTGGCAGCTGGTGGCCAGACACTAGAACGTACTTAACCAATTAGCACAGCCCCCTGCGCTGGCCAAAGTGCACATTAGGAACAACTGAGATGTGTTCTGGGGCATTTTGTGATCCACGTACAACAGCTTGAAGTGAGGTTCTCAGCTGATGAGTTAGCTGGGGTTGTAATAAACCTGAATCTGCTGGAAGTCAGTCTTTGCATATCTTACTGGCTGAACCACTCCAGGTTTAGCTGAGCTGTCTTTTTGTGGCTTTGTAACACTTCAAGGAGATTTTAGAAGCATTTAGTGATTACTGAGGCCTTTCTATGCTTAAAAAAGGGTCTATGGACCTTCCAGAATATTCTTTTCCTCAGACTGTAGCAGCTTACAGAGCTTACACTGACAGAGCCACTATTTGCCGCGCTCATACAGCACCTTCCTCCAGCTTTCACAACAAGTCCCAAACATTCATGAGACACAGGTTTAATTTTCAAACTCAGAGTCAGTGGCTCAGCAGTCCTAAAAACAAAGCTCTATTAGCCGCCTGTGTTCTCTGCCTACAGCTCTAGGTAGGTAGCTCGAGTCGCTCACACCGGAAAACGGAAGCCGAGGAACCCTGAGGGAAGAGTGGGAAGATGCCACCGCTCCCAGGACACTTGAGCATGTATCTGCCCCAAGACTGTTCCATCATATTCCTCAGCGATGACTCTTCTCCTAACATCACATGGGAACGCTGCACTTTGGTAGTGTAGCGCCCACGGGGTAGGATCCCGAGATCTCAGAGCAGCGGTTTTAATCCCTAACTGCCCGACGGCTTGGGAAACAGGCGGGCTTGGATTTCTACCTGTCCTCAAGGAAAGAACACAGACCGGCAATGACACTGTTAAAATCAGACTATCTGTTCACTGAGCACTGTAGTTTAGTTTCGGTTTCAAGATTAATGAACCTTATTTTAGATGCAAAGGCTTGTGATTCATTCTGAATGCTTTTGCTGCCTAGATACCCCTGCACTTACCTAGCCAGCATGACCTCACTATCTGAACACCTCAGAGCTATTCACGAGCTATGTTTTCTCATCACCTATAAGGAAGCAGTAGTCATGCCCTCTGCAGAGAGAAAGGAAACCAGAATGCTGAAATCCTAATAATCCTGACTCTCAACACCAGGCACCTGGGAGACTTCACCTCCCGCTAAATCAGAAGCTTTCTGCTTGATTTTAGTTGTGTACATTCCAGTGAGGTAGCTCATGCCCTAGAAATGCCTTTTTCTTGTTTCTGTCTTCTGGAAAGGCAGACTGGACAGATTAGCTCATAAAAACACAGGGATCTCTGCAGGTGATGTGCTTGGAGTCAGGTTAAAAATGTACCAGCCAGGCAGTGCGAGAGAGGCTGTAGCTGTGTGCAGCACATGTAGTTGCAGACAGGAGAGAATCAAAAGTGTGAGACATCACAGGTTTCAGAACTCTCTAAAGAAACTCTCCAGAGTGTTCTGGCCGATTTACATATTTGTACTACCCTGAAACTAAGAAAAGAAAGGCTCTGGTCACTTCACACATCACTGAAATAACTCCCTTAGGAGAGTGGGTTGGCTTTCTGGCTGTGTGAAAGAGAAAATAATCTGATAGCACTTTCTAAACGAATTATTAGGTCAAAAATGTAAGTGGAAGCAAAGAGGATGAGGTTTGTGAGTTCTAGGCTATTCATTTCCATCAAAAGACTGTACTCAGTAACTAAAAACACAGTCATTAAACCTATACAGGCTTTTTGTTGGTTTGAATGTTTATCTGCAAAGCAAGATACTTCAATTCTGCTTCAAATTTACCTTATGAGCTACTTTAAAGCATTAGAAAACAACAAGCAACAAATTGCTTTCCAGTAACAGAATGAGTTTGCTGATGTTTACCAGAGACCTGCCTCTGCCTATTCAAGAGTAGCCAATATAATAATAGAATCAAATTTATTTAGAATAATAATTCTATAGTAATTATAACTGTGATAATTATACATCAATCATAATTATTTAGGTTGGAAAAGACAATTAAGATCAAGCTTAACTGTTAACCCATCGCTGCCAACAAACCACCACATCTATGTGTCTTTTAAACACCCCCACACTTGAAGACTTCACCACTGCCCTGGGCAGCCTGTTTCAATGCTTAACAACCCTTTACGTGAAGAATTTTTTCCTACTACCCAACCTAAACCTCCCCTGGTGCAACCTGAAGCCATTTCCTCTCTGTCTTATCACTTGTTGGGACAACAGACCAACCCTCACCTTGCTACAGCCTCCATTTGGTAGCTGTAGAGAGCAACAAAGTCTTCCACTGTCTCCTTGTCTCCAGGCTAAGCAATTACAGTTCCCTCAGCCACTTCTCACCGGACTTGTGCCAGACTCCACTGCAGTGTCTTGTGGTGAGTGGTCCAAAACTGAACACAGTACTCAAGGTGTGGCCTCACCAGTGCCAAGTAGGGGGGGACAGACAATTCTCTAATCCTGCTGGACACACTATTTCTGATACAAGCCAGGACGCCCAACTGGCCTTGGCCAATTCAGCCAGTTGTCAGTCAGTACACTCAGGTCCCTTTCTTCTGAGCAGCTTCCCAGCTACTCCTCCCCAAGCATTGCATGGGGTCATTGTGGCCCAAGTGCAGAACCCAGCACTTGACCTTGTTGCACCTCCTATAATGGTCCCCAGCCCACTTATCCAGCCTGTCTAGATCTCTCCGTAGAGCATCTCTAATCTCTAGCAGATCAACACCTCCTCCTAACTTGGCACTGCCTGCAAACCTGTCAAGGGTGATCTCAGTCCCCTCATCCAGATCACTAATGAAGATATTAAACAGAACTGGCCCAAATAATGGGTTAACTCTATTTGATTTAGCCTCTGCTTCACAGACTAGACATTTGACTGGATTGAATTAGATCGAGATGGACATTATCATAATGAAAATAACTTCTGTTATTACTGAAACTGCTAAGGTCCAAATAATACCTTCGAGTAACTCAGAAGGGACCTTAGCCTACCAACAGTCATTGTTCCACATATCCAACTGAAGATCTTCTTACTCTGTCCATCTCTAAATGAGGGGTAAGGAGATTCTTCTTGTTCTTATCCAGCCATCTATCCCCACAATGTATTCATACGCTGCTGAAAACCCTACGTAAAACTTATTATTCCCTTCATACTGTGTTGCCTTATCGACACTTTAACTTTGCCCCTTTCCACCTTCCCCCAGATTTGGCTAACACTGGCATCTCATCAAGATTTGAGCATATAACACTGTAATTCAGTCGACAGCTTCGCAGAACCGGTGGTGTTGGGTGGTGGTCGTTTACCCGGAGTGGGCTCAGTACACAGCAGGGGTTAGGGTTAGGCAATGCAAAGACTGTGAATGCCTCAGGAGCTGGTTTCACACAGCGAGTTACCTGCTGTTCTTTGTAGCCCTTTCATATGCAGAGGTCAATACTTCTGTAGAGATTATCCTTTCAAATCAGTGTCAACTGAGGTATGCTCCAATCGGCTTACACAAAGTCTGATGGTATTTGAAGCTGTGGAAGGGGAATTCCGTGCTGCAAGTTGGCCATTAGTGTACATCCAGGCTCTGTTAAAGCATTTTGAAGCTTCTTTAGTGCCTACATAGGACATGACAGGGGGTTTACCGCATGCCGTGACAGCCCCTTCAGCAGGACAGTGCTATTAATCTCTAGACAGACTAGTGAGATCAGCACTGATCTCGGGTTCAGATCCCCTAATCCTGGACCCTACGCCCAGCAGGACCCCTCACTGTGTCAGCTGGTTCCAGAGGCACAGGACTTGATCTCAGCCTGGACTCCTTAACTCATATTTAATCACTTTGCACAGCTCCTCTGCGAGTATTGTAACACAGCGAAGACACAGTCAAGCATTTAAGTACATGATTAACCTAAAATGCTTGAACAAAATTGTTGACTTCAGCGTGGCTGCTTGTATGCTTGGAGTTAAAAACGTGTTGAAGTGCTTCACAGATCAGCTAATTACCACTAAATACATGCGGCCGACGAACAGAAGCAGAGAGATGACACAAGCACAGAAGTACTGCCGAACACACCTCCTGGAGCAGTAACAGCAAATCTTGGTCTAGATGTACCTCTAAAGCACCTAATCCAACATCAAGTGAACAGCTGATTTTTTTTTAATAGAACACTACAGACTCAACATGCAAAACAGGAATATGGTGAACCTGCTTCCAAGATCCTGTTTCCTACAGAATGACTGAAATTGCATTAAACACATGCCAAGAGCAAATTACAAAACGTTGAAAACTTTATAAGGGAGGAATATTGATTATTGCTGCTCCCTGACACATTACAGAAAACCCTTTTTGTTTAATTAAATCTAAAAAAACAAGGAAAACCAAGTCTGCTCTTTCGCAAACCAGGCTGATGGGTGTTTAGGGGTTTTCTCTGTGTTACTAGAGTATTGTAAGGGACCCTTGCTGGGATCCTGTTCAAGGACGTAAGGACACTTTTTCTCGGTCCTGCCTTGCCATTCACCCTGCGCTCGGGCATGGGGGTGCCCTGGCCAGGGACACTGGGTCAGGCTGGCTGCTAGCCCGGGGCTGTGGGCAGGGAGCTGTGAGCAGCAGGGCTGAGGGCAGAGAGCTGGGGCTGTGGGCATGGGGATGCGGGTAGCAGGGCTGTGGGCAGGGGCTGAGGGACTGGAAGCAGAGAGCAGGGAGCAGGGATCCGAGGGGCGGTGGGTAAGGAGCTGAGAGCAAGGGGTTGAGCGGCTGTGAGAAGGGAGCCAAGGGCAGAGGTCTGAGGGGCTGCGGGCAAGGGATAGAAGGCTGAGGGCGGGGAGTTGGGGCAGTAGCCTGAGGGGCTGGGGGCTGGTTGCAGCCGTTCTCCGGCGCTGGGTCAGCCCGTAGCCAGCCCAGAGCTGCGGCACCGCGCGGAACGCGGGGCAGCAGCGCCCCCTATTGGGCCCGTTCGGTCCTGCATGGCGGCAGCTCCTGCCACCGCCCCCCGGCAGCAGCTCCGGGATCGGGGTCACCAGTATTTGTAACAAAGGTGGGCAAAGGTCTGCGGGACGGTGCTAGCCCAGCCAAGGCAGAGGCTCTCGCCGGGTGGTGGCAGCCGGGATTTTCTGTACATCTGCATTACTGACTCCCCTTGAAAAGTGAAAAAGCAAAGCGGGGAGCTGGACTCCTTGTTCCCTCATCCCCTCCCGACAGCGGCGAACCATTTCCAGGACGGATGAGACCGTGCGGGGGGATACAGGAGGGGAGCTGAGAGGCCCCTGCGCAACCAAATGCACTTTGCACGATCTGCAATTCAGATTCCGTTGTATTGATCGCTGCGCAATCGTGGGGAGAACAACAGAACAAAAAGGCATTTGGCAGGTCTCTGACTCCAAATAGTTCCAAAATCATTATACATTTTATTAATCAAGGTCAAAGTAACCTCATTTGGCCGGTGCTAATGAAACCACAGGGTCTGTGTCAACTAAAAATCATTTCTGCAAGGCACATTGCGAAGCATTAGAATTCGGGGGTGTGGGGGGGGGGGAGCAGAGAGCGGTGTGTGGGGTTCAGGTGCCATCTACTGGGCAAAACTCCCGCTGTAAAATGACAGCTCTACCTTGACTCCTGGGCTTGCAGTTTCCACTGTCTTCCTCCCTCAGCAGTTTCTCCACAGTGGTTCAAGCTCAGAAAACCTTTGGAACACATTTCACTTTGGCTCGAGAAGTCAGCAGCATTTGTGCAGGACTCAGGTGCTTTGCTTTGCTGAACTGGGCGGCAGAGTTGCCCATGACAGCGCGTTAGAGGTTTAATGCAAAAATGCCTGCACAAATGGATCTACAGGGAGGAAGGCACTTGGCAGTGTAAGTACAGCTCAGAGCGCAAACATGATTGATGGCAGGAAAACAGCTCCCAAACATCTGAAAACTAAAGGTCATATGGAAATAAATACTAGAAGTCACTGTATGTGGCAGTATCAAAAAAACCCCAAAACCCAAAACTAAATGAGCCTGAAGAAAACACTACTATATCGCTTAAGGCTTTGGACTGGAATCTGGGTGACGGCCCTTTCAGGCTTCTCTGAGTAAGTATCTTGCACCTCTGACTCCGTTGTTCAATTACTTTGTTTGGGCACTGCACCAGAACCAGAAAAGATCAATCCATTAAATAAAGCATGAGTCTCTACCTGGGGAGTTTGCAGCACACAGCTCTAATTCAAGAAGGCAGGTCCCTCCAGGACAAAGCATAAGCAGAAACGGCTTTTTGGATCCTGGGCTAATTTATTCTACAAATTCAGCAGTCTTTTGTGAGCTACAGTTCTGGTTTTCAGGCCCCCTTCTTTGATTCCTCAATCTGCTACAAAGCTGAAGGACCATGCAGTTTAAATTCATTTATCTTATACTGCATCAGATCACGATTACACATATGGCCACTTTCTCTCTCCTTCCCCATCCCCATCTCTCTTGCTCCAACCCATCTCCCAAAGCCGTAGATTTACAGGAAAACAATCAGACTATTTTGTTTTCTTTTCAGTGTTGCTTCATTTTAATAGGACCAGTGGGAATTGCCCTACTTAATGAGAGAAGCTTTGAAACTTCCTGTAAATTAATCTTATTCCAAACTGTGAAGAGCAGGCAAAACCTTAAAAACATCACAAATTTAAAAGCTGAAGTTTAACTAAAATGGCACAGGGCGACACAAGGTTCAACCCATTTCATTTGGGTAACTTTGAGTGAGTAATTCCTAGTAACTTTTACAAGATGTTGGCAGTAACTTACAATTTCAAGCAAAATTACTTTTTTGAGGGCTTTCTCAGTTTTGAAAATACTAGATTAATGTTCTGGCAATTCTTTTCTTTTATAAACTCTTCTATTAAATAGTCCCCAAAGCACTACAGAGCAAACCTCCAAGACAGCAATTTGCTGAGACCATATTGGATAAACCCAGAAATCCAGCTCTGTCTCAAAATACAATCGGTGTTACATAACCTACAGTGAGTGCACCAGAGAAAGATAAATCAGCACCTGTCAACTAATGAAGAAGGGTTATCATTAAATTATCCGGTAGCACCAGTTCTTCCTCTTTTCCTCAGAAATCACTTTGCTGAAGTGATTTAAATGCTTTAAATGCCTATTTTAAAAAAACCTACTGTTATAAAGTATAACTCCCCATGCTAAAAACTCTCCTCGAATGATTGCTCTAGAACCACGTTCTAACTGGAAAGCAATAAAACTGCACACATCGTGAAAGATAAAAATACTCTGTGTGAGCAGCTAAGAAAAGGGCTTGTCCTGGGTCAGTTGTGCTTTGTTGACACAGCAGAAGCAGCCTAGGTGAGGACCTGCCAGCTGCCTCTGGACCACTGCCACTGGGAAAAGCAGACTTCTGAAGTTCGTGGGAGCTCTCACCTCAAACAGAGGGTCAAGTGTTTACCAGTAATGGAACTTAACTCTTATGCAGCTTTGCTTTCTAGTCAAACTTGCCCCCACCCTCTCAGACACCCATGCTTAATCACAGATAATTGTGCAGGGAACCCGCTTTGTTTCCTTTCTTACCATTCTCCAGGATTTTTCCTCTCCTTCCCACCCCACACCTTCCTTTTGCACCCTGATGTGGGGCCCAGAGCCTGCAACCTCTGCTGTGCAATAGCCAGAGCATGCTAAAAAACCTGCCCCACACAGCAACCTTACTAGGCTGTATCGCTGCTGTGAAGTATCTGTCATTCCTGCACCTACCACTATCGGCACCGATATCCTTCTGCTCCGCTGGTCTCCTCACCACAGAGACACTCCCAGAATTACCACTTCCTTAGTCAGGAGCAGGTTCCATGCCACAGTTTCTGCAATTCAGTTCCATTTACTCTCATACTGGAAGAAAGGCATCTTTTCATCTCAAAATACGTAGAAGGACCATGTTCTTCCTAACTAATTTACAGACTTTCCTTGAGGTGGAAGTACTTGCAATGTGAGCTATTGTCTTACAAAGCACAGAGAGAACACAGTCCTCTCGGCATATCTGAGCAGACTCGTGACCCTTTTGGTTGCTACTACCTTGGTATCAGTTCCCTTCGTTACAGTTGCTGCCAGACTTGGAGCCATAAGACCTCAAACGCCACATCTGTGAGAGATGGGAAGCAGAAAAGAGTAATAGGCTTGAACGCCGCTAGCTCTGGGGTCAAGGATGGTCACAGGGAGAACTCACGATCCTACACTTCAGCACGTTTCCTTCACTGCCTGCTTCACTGTAACAGGCAGGAGCAAAGGATGCCAGCCACTCCAACAGATACCTTCCAAATGAACAGTGTTTAGGCACAGGTCCAACTGCAACTCAATAGATGAGGGCGCTGTGCAGAACTTTGCTTGTTGCTTAAGCCCAGCCTTGACTAAAACAGTGCTGCCAATTTTGACTAAGCAAAATACTCTAGGGCATCAACTACTGTAGGGCAGAAAGCATAGACAGTTTAGAGCTGAGGTCTCTCCAGCTGCAGGAAATATTATCAGCACTAATCATTTAATCATGCTCAAGTGGGGTCGTCCCTGAGTTTGGCTGAATTCAGTCCCCCTGAGTTGGCCTGAAGGCACATGTGAGGCAAGCTTGTTTTGCATGAAATCTTCATAAGCCCAGTAGAGGTCTCCTGTACCTATTAAATTTTTACCAGATTCTCTCAATTCCTGTTGCTTCCTTTAGCTCCCCAGCTAAAATACCGAGATAACTACCCATGTTTCCTACTTGCCTGGCACTGTCAGAGAGAGAAAGTAGCAATTAAAAACTTAAGGCTACAGAAATGTTGTTTTCGGCCAAAACAACAAACAAATTCCAAAGTTCTCTGCGATTTGATTCACAGTGTTTACAAAACTGTGGTTCTGTGACCTCTGCTTATCATTGCAATCATAAATAACCACTAGCTGTGTCCCTCTGCTCCTTTTCTCTGCTCAGAAAAGTAACAGGGAGTTGAAACCGAAATACTCTTTCTGTGCCCCCTCTGCAAGTAGTTGTCGTTGTGGTCTGAGCTACAGCAGCACACAGGCGAGCCTGAGACCCAGCAATCACACAACTGCGTTCTAGGGTTCTGTTCTGCCCTCTGCTGTTTGCAAACAGCACTAAGCACTTTGCAAATGCAATGCCTGGAATCTAACACCCAATTTAACCCCTGCTCTGAATGAGATCTGCTGAAGTTTAGCCGAGCCAAAAATGAACGCGGTAAGAAAAGGTCACCTCAAAGTACGTGATGCCCCAGTACTGAAGGAAACACTGTGTGTGAAAGCAAAAAAGTCTGTATCATTGCACGATGCCATTACAGTCAAATGCAAGACATCCAGAAGTGTTTAGATGGCCAGACAGAATAATCGTAAGGAAATTTTTCATTGTGACCAGTTTGCTCACAATTGGTTATATTCTTTTTATCACTTTTATGTATTTTTTAATATTTTTTAATATTTTTTATATTTTTAATATTTTTGATATTTTTTAATATTTTTAATATTTTTATATTTTTATATTTTTAGTATTTTTTAATTTTTTTAATTTTTTTTATCACTTTGGTCACAACAACCCCCAGCAACGCTACAGGCTTGGAGAAGAGTGGCTGGAGAGCTGCCTGGAGGAGAAGGACCTGGGGGTGTTGATCGACAGCCAGCTGAACATGAGCCAGCAGTGTGCCCAGGTGGCCAAGAAGGCCA
>JAOXOE010000001.1:110525192-110555951 GCA_028565055.1 Phoeniculus purpureus
TCCACAGCGCCATCGTGGAGCGGCTGCGGGCCCGCATCGCCGTGTGCCGCCAGCATCACCGCAGCTGCGAGGGCCGCTACGAGCGCGGCCGCGCCGAGAGCTCGGACCGCGAGCGGGAGAGCACCCTGCAGCTGCTCCACCTCGTGCAGCAGGGCCAGGGCGCCCGCAAGGCCGCCAAGCACGCCAAGGCGGCGGCGGGCACAGCCGGCGGCGGAGCCCCGGCCGCCCCCGTCACAGCCCCCGGCACCGCCGCCGCGCCCCCGGACTACCCCCAGCACCTCCTCAGCAACGGCGGCATCAACGGGGAGCAGCCTGCGGGGGAGCAGCGCGCCTCGGCCCTCCTGGCGGTGAGTCACAGCGCCCCCTGCCGGCGGGGAGGGGCTGCGCGCGGAGACGCGTCCCCGTGTCGTCGTCGTCGTCCCCCCTCCTTCCCTCAGGGCCCCCCCTCCCGTCCCTACCCGGGGGTGGTACCGGGGGCGTCCCGCGGCCGCCCGGCTCCTCCCGTCGCGCCTCGTGCCCCCCGCAGTGGCTCTGGCAGGACACCAGGTGTTGAGGGCGCGAGGAGCCTCGGGCAGCCGTGCCAGCCCGGGCGGGGCTGTAGAGGGACGTGTCACCCCCTGAGGGGTTTGGGGACAGCTTGGGGCTCTCCTAACCAAGGTCGCGGTCCTAGAAACTTGTTATGCGACTGCGCCGAGGCGGTGACAGCGGGGTCGGGCAGAGCATCCCCGGGCACGGGTGAGGAGTAGCGCTGAAGTATCACCCGTGTCCAGAACTGTCCCCCCCGACTTGGCAGCGATCGGCACTCGAGGCACCGGCTCGCTGCCGCGTCCCGCCAACGCAGCCAGTGTGTCGCCACGGGGCAACCGGGCACAACGGGAGCCCATGCGAGGCTCCCGGCGCTTGCAGAAGCTTGCACCGCGCAGGGCGGGCTGCCCCGCCGAGCTCCGGGCACCGGCCCGTTCGGTACCACCTCCGAGTAACTTCGCCCAGCGGAGCTACTAGGGTTTTCCAGGCACTGCCGCTCGGCAAACGATACGTTGACCTTTTTCAGCTGGAAATTGCTCTGACCAGCTTCAAGGAGAAGCAGCTTTGTCTCCTGTTACTTTATTCCGAGCAGCTCTTGTACCACCCTTGGGAAGGCGTGCGCTGCCTTCCAACTCCTCGATGCCCGGCACACATGCTAAATATTAAGAGGAGTGACTGATCGGCCTGTGGCTGCTATATAAGCGGCTCTAAATAGATCGTTCCCTCCGCTCCAGACATCAAACCTGCCTTTCCTAGTGCCTGACGTATGGCTGAGACGGGGCCTTTGTGGTCGTTTCCCTCTGCTTACCCCGGAGCTCGCTGTGCTGCGTGCATCGACGTTCAGGGCTGCGTTACTCAGCATCGTTCACGAGGGTGGTGATGTCAGCGTTAATGCGATAACATTGTGTCCGAGGGGAGTTCAGGCGCTTCGACCTGACTCAGTGCACAGATTACATCTCCCCGTGTTCCTCGTCACAATCAAGAGAGCCACTATCTTATTTTTCCAGTGTGCATTAATGAAATGCTTTGCACTTGTCTTATGGGAAGAGAAGAAAAAGGCTTTTGCCTGATAGTCTACGTCTTTCCGAAATCAGAGAAGAGGCCCGTGTGGGCTTTGTTGTTTGTTTTCATGGGTTTTTTACTAGTTGTTACTATTATTATGAAATAGCTGGAGGCAGCTGGTTGAAAGTGCTAAATGAAACAACTCCGGAGAAAAGACTGAGAGATTTTGGTCTTTTAAATACAGAGAGATTGTTGTTTCTGAAGTACCTCTAACAACTGTTAACCTGCTCTTTGCTGGAGAGCTCTAGGCACGTCCCTTGATCCTCGTTGTGTTTCCTCCCAGTACCTTTGCACATCGGTGTCTCTGACAAGGGAAAGGTCTGACAGAGGCCCCCTGGTTTTTGTGTGCTGGTGTTCAGTAATCCTGCTGACAGGTCCATGACTTCACTGAGCATGATGTTTAGAGCCCTGAACCATGTTTTGACACTGAAGTGCTGGCTCATGAATCAGTGTTGTTGTAATCGTATCACTGCACATCGCTGATCCTCCCACTCTGTGCTTGACACAGACATTCCTCATTTGCTGCTCCGGTAGGACTGCTAATTAAGGAGCAGAGAAAGGCATTGGTTCAAAGTCACGTCTCTGTGTCATGCAGGCACATGTTCTCCTTATCCAGAGCTCCTTACAACACGGTTGCAGTGTTAAAAAGGAGAAGCAGACAGCACAGGGTCTGAGTGGGCTGAATTCAAGTGGCTGAGGGTCAAACACCAGGTAGCGCAGAACTGTGCTTCTGTTCTTGGAAATTCAGAGGAGAGAATGGGCCAGGAAGCAGTGGGGTTTTGCCTTGCTCTGGCCGTAGCTGGTGCAAGAATTTACTCTGTTGTCATTCAGTCCAAGGGTGCTTGAAGAGAAGGTACAAGGCAAACTAAGACTGTTGTCCTGTTTGCATGGGGGAGAGACCCATTTCTAAGAAGAATGGATCCTCTCTGGGGTGTTTCCCAAGAGGAAATCCAGTGGAAGCTTTATCTGCACTATTCCTTCAATTTCAGACAGCAGAGCTGAGGTGTGTAGGCTTCTGGGACAAGGCGCAGCCCTGAGCTTCAGTCGTGGCACAGCAAAGCACAAGACAGTTTGTGTCTCACAGTGAGCATGGGGAGATTTAGACTGGATGTCAGGAAGCACTTCCTCACGGAAAGGGTGGTCAGACACTGGAATGGACTGCCCAGGGAACTGACAGAGTCACCATCCTGGAGGTGTTTAAGGAAAGACAGGATGTGGCACTTAGTGCCATGGTCTAGCCGATGTGATGATGTTAGGTCATAGGCTGGGCTTGATGAGCTCAGTGGTCTTTGCCAGCCTCGATATTTCTGTGATGGAGGAATTGTAAAGTTCCACTTGACATGCTCTAGGTCCACCCGCTCAAAAAAGACTTTCACGCAGCTAAGTGCAAAGGCAGTCCTGACTCTTTGGGGAGTTCTAGCTATCAAGGCTGTCTGCAAAACCAAGAGCATCCCCTTAGGTCCTCTCCTGGAAACATCTGGATTGTTTCCTTTGCTTTGCAGGTCCCACCCCTCTTGTTACAAGCACTCCTGCCATGTTCAGTGGCGTTGCGTGGGTCGTTTACACAGTTGGACTCCAGAGTAAATATTTGACATTTGAAACGCTGTTCGCTTGCAAGTATCAAAGAGCTTTAAGTGGTTATCAGACACTGTTGATGCTATTATTTGATAATTATCTTTCCCCAGTGGAGAGTTTAAAACTGTCAGAAGAGAGAGTGTTCAGTGGGGTTGGTTTGGGCTGGATTTGCGGTGTTCCTCTGGCTTTTGAGAAAACATCTCTGGCAGCAGCATTTGCTAACTGGAGAGTGGAAAGCAGATTTCTTTTCAGCGGAACCAGTGGAAGTGGGTGCACGTGAAGGAGAAATGATTCTTCAGGACAGGGTTAGGAAGGCTTTTGGTACTTTCTGCCTCCCTGCGTTTCCCAAGAGCTGACATTTGTTTATTGATGTGGTGGTGTTGCTTTCATGGTGCGGAGTGGAACAGATAAAATACTCTGTCTTTCTTCTACACATACATCTATATGTATGCATGTGCCCGCCAGCACTTAGCTGTTTGTATTATTTATGTTCTGTATAAACATTTAGCTCTGGAGGGCATTCTTCAGTGGCTTAAGCACTGAACTGGTAATACCCAAGTTCTCATGCTGCAGTTTCAGCTGTCTGGTGGCTGATTCAATCCTTCGTTCTTCTGACACAGGCTGAGCACTGTTCATTCTGCTCTGGGCGAGCTGGGAACTCTCTTTCTCAGGCATTATTGTCAGGTTCTCTCATTGCAGTCATCACACTGTTGGGTCTGAGTGTGTTATGCAGTGATTAGGACTTGGCCCACTTTCACCCGTCTCGAAGTTGTGCTGGATTTATCATTATAAGGGTTAATTGAAAATAGTAATGAATTGTATTAGTATTTTCTGTACTCAGAAAAGTGCCTGAAGGTGTCCTGCTACCCAGATGTAGTCTGCAAGCAGGTGAAAAGGGGAAAACAATCCCAAAAGGATGAATTAGCCAAGGAAGAGGGGAACAGGCTAATTCCTCCTGCTCCCCTAAATTCTCATCAAAGAAGAGTCAAGGGGTTTGTTTGTCCCACCTGCCTGAGGACCTCAGTGGAAGACAGGGTTGCCTGACTGGTGACAAGAGCCAGGTTTGGCTTGTAAAACCTTAACGTAGGCATTTGTTTTATGTGGACACCCTTTAATGATGACAGAAGCCCCGGCTATTTTTTCCTAACAGCATTTTTTTCATGCTCCACAGTGTGCTTGCTGATGTATGGCCTCTCCTGTGCTAGCATTAAAGTAGTTTAAAAGGAAGACTTGTGCTGTGATATCTTTGGCCCGAGCTCACACTACCTCGTCCCTCAGGCTCTTTGCTGTGTTTGCTAGTTGGCTTCCCAGAAGCAGCTGCATGTTCTGGTTCTGGACGTACGTCGCTTTTGGAAGCGCTCTGAAGCAGGGAGCATAAGGTGACCGGCTATGGGATGAGGTGATGTTACGGTGCAGTGAGCACAGGCAGATGAAAGCACAAACCATTCTGCAGAGCTGGGCTGAGACCTTTTGACTGGCAAAGTTTGTTGCCAAAGTCATGAAATGTTCTGTTTGTGAGGTAAAGGATCACTCTCTGCTCCTTCTGCTTCTGCAGGAGTGAAGCTGAGTTCTGATAAAAACAATGTGTGTAGCTGAGTCAGGTAAAATGAGTAAGTCACAAAACTTTGCTGTCGGGGGCTCTCTGGCCTGCTGGGTGCCCTTTAGTTAGGGTGGAAAAGGGGCATCTTTATTCCTCTTGGCTGTGAGAACGTGTTCTGAAGCAAAATCAAGATGACCTCCTGGAAGCTGCGTTAAAAGAGACACTTCATGCCAAGTTCAGCAAGTGAGTTTGTTAAATGTGTGCTAGTGTAGGACCCTTTTCAGTCCAAGCTCCCCAGTCAAATTGCTCGCCTCCTTTGAAGCTTTTTAAGCTTTGAGTGCATTTAATGGAAGTCCCTTCCATTCTGAAAACGTATAGCAGACTCTTTTCAGCGTCAATATTTCTGTAGGTAGTGAGCAAGGGAGCAGTTTGGCTGCCTGGACTAGACATGTTGTCTGAGGCCAACCCATGGGCTACTTAACTTTCCTGGCTATTACGGTACATCCTCTGACAGAGCTCTTGCATCCCCTCCGATACTCAAGTTGTAGCACCACAACAAAGGAGAGTCAGTCAGTGCTGAGAAGTGTGGCTCCGAGAAAAGCATCAGCTGCTGCACGGAAGGAAGGTGTGTCTGAGTCAGAGAAGCTGCCGTGCTGGAACTTTGATGTTCTTACTTCTCGCCCCCAAAGAACATTGCCTGCAGAAGGTGTATGTGGGGGTCAGTTAGCTTGCAGTGACCAAAAACTCCAGCAGCCAGGTTATTTAGTCTGCAGCTTGAAAAGAGGCCATAACGTCCCTCTCTTCCTGGCTGCTGTCAGCAGTCGTGTCTACCAAGATACCATCTTCAGAGGCCAACTCTACTCTGCCTTTCTTATGAAGTCTATGGGCTTATGAAACTGAAACTGCATCAATGTCCTGTTACTGGGAAAGGACTACATCCCGGTCCTTTCGACAACGTTGGGTCGGGTAGAATCTCCACTGCTCCATGTATATTGCACCTCCTGTGTGATGTAGGAGTTGGAAGCTGTCAAATTGCTCCAGCTAACAAAGCACTGGCACAGAGGTGCCATCTGTGCCAGCAAGTGTCTCTCTGAACTTGTACTTGTCTCCTGTTGTGCCACTATTTCTCTTCTCTGCTTGAGCTCCTCAGGTGGTGCCATCTCACTGGTAGCTTCATCTCCGCCGATGGCCCAACAGAATTTTTACCTTTTTCTTTTGATTTTCTTTTCTTTAAATGAAAACATAAACTATTTATGCCCCAGATTTTCATTAAAAGCTTCCTGTAGCCACCTGAGTGCCAGCTTGTGCATTTACCTTGCCAGGTTCTTCCAGAGCATTGTTAGGTGCAGGTGACCACCCACAGTTGTACTGAAGTACCAATACGTAAGTAGCTGCAACGCTCACGATGCAGTTCCCTGGTAAGCAGGTGTAAAGTGAAACTTCACTGCGTTTACTCCAACTGTAGGATCTATGCAGCAGCTTGTTCCTGTTGTTTCAATTCCATAAAACTCAGTTTCCTCTTTGAAACCTACTGTTTGTCAGCCGTGTAAAGTGCATGGACATCTATTGTGAGGTTTATGGCTTAGAAGCCAGTCCATTATTGATGGAGCCTAAGACATTGAGCGTTTGCTTTGGCAAAGCTGCAGGCAGTGTATGTCGGTAGATGGACTCTTCTTACTTGGGTTCTGTGTTTTGAGCCTTTGAGGTGCACTTAAATCACCTTGTCAGCCCTTCACCGACAGGTTTGAGCACTGGAAATACAAACCCAAATGAGTCTTTCACATAATCACATGCCTCCTAGAGCAGGGTTTTTATGGTGGCCATAAAAGGTCAAGATATGGCAGTGAAAGCCATAGGAGAGGAAAGCATTTTCCGAGTTTTCATTCACAATCATAAATGCATGCTTTGTGTATTTCCTTGCTTTGCTTGCTGCTGTTGATTCTGCATCAGTTTGCACTCAAATTATCATCCCCCAATTAAATTAGCCTTGTCCAAGCGCTTCATGGACTTGGTGCTGCAGCAGAGTGGGACTGGAACTACGAATATGTGTGCAAGTCATCTGCTCTCCATTGAGGCTGCAGCTGCACCCCGGCACTAGCAGGTGGGAGCCACCTTACCCTGCAAGTGTCGCCTCCCGTCTGGCAGTAGGAGGAAGGTTCATGCTTATGGCTTGGGGTTGGAGAAAGACTCAGAGATACTTCTTGATTGAAAAACTCACACAAAATTCCAACATACTTACTGAAAACTTATTGTTTATTTTTCTTTTGAATTTGAAAAACCACGAGCCTGCGGCTTCACCTACAAGTGTTTGCGTTCCCCTGGAGAAATGTCTTGTGTCCACGAGTGGCTCCTGTCGCTATTTTTATCTGCATCACTCTGTTGTAATTGTGCTGCGCTTGCAAACCCAGATGGATCAAGGTGCAGAGAAGTTAGTACCCAGTAGAAATCAGCATGACACAGAGAGGAAGCAGATCTTGCAAACCCATTTACCTGTTGCCGGAGCCTGAAGCTGGCTGAAAGACCTGGTAGGATCCTGGACTAGCCTGATGAAACCCCAAGAAGGCTCATCGTGGCTGTTCTGTTTTGAAACAAAACATGGTGTTGTGCAAGAGTCATCCCTGTGGTACCCTGGCTTACAGAACTCTGCAGGCACCTCCCCAGAGGAGGTGTTAGACAGACACCCAGTGAGAGCTGAGCCCTTCCCTGCATACCTTAGGGGCCTCCAGAGACAAGATAGACAAAGAATGGAAGGAGGAACAGAAGCACAGAAAGGTCAAGTGTCTTGCCCAAGGTCAAACAGCAGGTCAGTGGCAGAGCTGGGAACGGAGCCCAGATTTCCTGACTCCTAGTCCAGCACTCAATTAATCATCTCTTTGCTTTGTGTTCCGTGGCCTGTTACTGTCCGTAGGAAATGTGAGGACAACTTTCCGACAGCTTCAGAGTTGCTTCTTAGTTTTGGAAACTATTGATCATCAGCACATTATTGAGATAAAGAGGTCGTGGACTGGGCTAGAAGATTCAGAACTGAGTACTCTAGGTATTGATTTCATTCCATGACACTGAAAAACCTGTACCTGGGGATTTCATAATCCCAAATGTTGCTTTTAACTGGGATTTTTACAGTCTGCCTTCCCTTACATAACGTACAGAGTGGTTTGTTTGTAGAGAGTTACTCATCATGGTACATTGGTGCCTTGAGAACGAGTTACAGCAGTTACTGGTTGGCAGTAACTGTTCTTCCCCATGGGATTTACCGATGAAACAGTCAGAAAAGCGGAGAGCTGACAGTCCTGGGACACTTGTGATTCCATTCTGCACCTCACATTTACAGCACACGCAGTTTTCAAAGTCTTCAGTGACATTGTCTTGGTCACAAAGTTAATTATACTTGTGTGAGATGACTTTTTTTTTCCTCCCAAAAGTTTTGACTCGAGGCAAAACTCTGGCTACCGTGGTAATCGAGAGTCTCTTGTAAACAGTAGTATAATCGCTTTCTTATAGTCATGGCAACTGTGTTTAAGCAATGGGCTTACTGAACACAATGCGCACTGTCTCCACTGAATAGCTGTTGCTGCGCTCAAGTGTGTGCTGCTCATTTTCAGAAGACTCAGGGACATAAATTATTCAGCAAAACAACACTGCTTCAGAAAGCATCTTGGAGATTGTTGTGTTTTGGGCTAACCCGAGAGGGAAGCTTGTCAGTGCTGATGGGACTGTGTTTAATTACTGCACAACACTATTCTTTGAGCCAGGTCCAAATTTAGGGTGGCTGCCTCAAGCCATTTGAGACTGTGCAACCTGTTGGCAGGGTCCTGCTTCCTGTGGTAATGTTTGCCATGGTCTGAAATCACAGACGTGGAGGGCAGAATGGCTCAGGAGGATGCACCCTGCACCCCATGGGGTGGGAGGTGGTGACCAGGTGTAAAGGGAGGAATTTATCTCCATGAACAAGGGATTCGCTCTAGCAGGGATGACCCTTTTCTTGGCTCAGAGGGCCACCTGGATCCCTATGCATTGGGTTGGAGAGTGGATGGTTTCGCAGGAAGGTTCAGAGCTGAACCCCAACAAAAGGACTTGCCTCTGCTTTTGCTGTCTGTTTTGTTTTTACATCTCTCATTCAAATATCTAAACCTGGAGGAAAGACCTTGCTGGCAACAGTTGTTGTTTTGAGATGACTCATCCCACCAGATTTCAGAAATGCCACCCTAGTGACAGCTGGCGAAAATGCTGCATGGGCTGTTCAGTTTATGTTTTTCACTTTGGAAAAATCAGACCATTTATTTAGGGTCCTGTTGCTTTAGAAACCATCTCCAGACATTCCAGCTTCACCTTTCCTTTCCTTTTCCCTCGTTCCCCTCTCCTCGTTCCACTCTCCCCTCTCTCCTCTCCCTTGCCCCCTCTTCCTGTTCTTCCCTCACCCTTTTTCCTTTTCCTCACTGCCAGGGGATCTCAATATCTGAGCCTCTGAGCACTGATTCTGAGCTGGCTGCCCCTCTTGAAACCACCTACGGAAAATGCGAAGGGCTGTGGAACAGGAACAGCATCAGGCTCGTTATTTCTGGTCATTACGCTGGTTTATAGTCAATTACTTTCTTTTCCCAAGAAAATGCATTCTCTCTGTTTCTCTAAAAGCTTTTGGTTCAACGTCCTTCCAAACGAGACCCACTTGGTCTTCAGCATGGAGCTGCCTACCTCTGTGGCCCAGTTCCCAGACCCAGCTATGCATGTGCTTAATTGTGCACACATGGGGAACCGCACTGGAATCGAGATGTGTAGAATTAAGCAAGTCCAGAAGTATTTGCAGGGTTTGGGTTTTGTTCCACAGACAGGCTTCAGCCTGGCTGAAGTCTGTGACATGCTACAAAAAGAAACCTAATTCAAAAGTATTAATTACCAATTGACATTTCCTTAAACCAGTTAATTCTGTACTTCTAAAGGCTATTTTCCTTTCCTCCCTGCAAATCCAATTGCCCTTCCTTTCACACTGATTTTTCCTCCTGGCTGCTCAGCTCCCAGCAGACCTGAGCTGCCGGCCACACGATCCCCTGTCATAACTTCTTGAGGTCTGACGTCTCCTTTTTGCCTGTGTGTGTTACTGTGATGGTTCCTAGGACATATTTTGGCCAACTTGTAGGGAGAGAGAGGGAGTCAGACTTTCACTTCCAAGTGCAGTATTAAACATAATCCTTATAATTACAGCTCTGCCACTCGGATCACTGTAGTTCAGGCTGTGTCAATATGTCGTCAAAAGCTCTCTTTCTCAGGAGCTGGAACTCAGTCCTGTTGACTGAACTGAAATTTGATGGCCAGCAGCTGCAAACACACACTAGCCCCATCCCCCAGCATACTTTTTTTTTTCCTTTTACCACCAAATCCTCTTGCTTTCCATCAAAGTCATGAGTTTACAGCACAGAGACAATGGCTGAGTCCAGGCTAAGTTATTCGGAGCCACTCCTTTGGCTAAGTCTACACAAGCTTTCAAGGGGGTGCCCTGGGGCAACCTGAAAGCACAATCTGCTGTCTGTGCTGATGGTGAACATGAGAAAGTAGCCCCAAGAGTAGAGCGAAGGACATCGTCAGACTGTAAATGACCATCCTGCACGTTGGAGCTCTTGGGCTGAATGCCATGAGGCTCCTGTGTAAGCAGGGCGTGCAGCACCACAGTCTACTTCCGTCTCATCACCTGGGTCAGTCATCGTAGAGACCTCACTGTTCATCTAAGTAAAGGCATCAGGACCCAGCAGCAGTTTGTATTGCGAGTTTAACATGCTCTTTTGTAGCCCTTAAGGACTGGGGGGTGGGGGGAAACAACACCTTTGAACTGGAAAGAGAACAACAAGTGGTACCCCCTAGTTGTATAACGCGATCCTGTCATTTTTGGTACTTAAAAAACCAAACAAGCCCCCAGCATTCTTAACACAAGAAATGCAGGTTTTAAAAAGTGCCACTTGCCAGTGCACAGCAACTACTTGTCATGGGACACTTTAGCCTGTGCATTTACAGGTGGACCAGGATAGCTCTGCAGAAGTGAATCCAGTCCCTTGAGTCAACACTGTGTGCTTCTACAACGTTCTGTACATACCACTCGTAGGTGAGGTCTTTGACATACCTACGTGCTGCACACGGTCCATCTGAGGGACCCTGATAGAGCCAGGATGGCTAGTGAGGTTGACAACTGCCCTGCTCATGTACTGGACTTGTGGTCCCTCTGTCACTCCCACGACGGGTAACTGTGTCTGGATGACTGGTGTGTCGAAAGGGCTATTTGCTGGAAGGGTCCATTATGTGGTTCTTGGAGCTCTCTTCCTGGACTTGCTGTCTGTGCTTGTCTCTCCCAGGCTGTCATCAAATCACAGGCTCTTTGACACAGGTCAGAAGGACTCTTCGCCACAGCCCTGCACCACCTTTCTCGGTCACAGTAGTCACACTCATCTCCTTACCACGGTAAAGTCTTTCTCTGCTGTACCCCTCCTCCACTTGTCCAAGCTATTAGGCATTTCTCCTCCTCCACATTCACCCTTCTCTCACCTGGGCTATTGCTCTCCCTTCTCTCCTTTCATGCTCCTGACACTGCTTCATAATGTTGTTTTTCTAGCTTGGAAGGGCCAGAGGGCCAGGCTAACAGAGGCATGCTGAACACATGGTTTCCACATGTTCTTCTCATCTTCCCTTGTGCTGTTTCTGTAGCAGCCATTCTCTCTTCTCTTCAACTGGAAATCCAATGACCGCAAGTGTATTCACTCCTGTTAGTTTTATAAGGGACAAGCTCAAAGGTCCTGCCTCATAGTCACAAGAAACAGGGCAAAACCTTCTTTGAGTTGACAATGCACTTGTAGGTTCTCTGGCCATGGCTGCTCACAAGCTGGGGATGTGGTTGTGGATGCTCAGGCTGCAGTTCAGAAAAATACTTAAAGAACATGTGTGAAATGAAACAGATGATTAAATATCTTTCAGCTTGAACGCTGCTTCCTTGCAGTGGGATCCCATATTGGAGAAGGCACCCTTATTGTTCTGATTCAGGAAAGACTTCAAAGTGCACCTAATTTTGAGCACAGTAGCACATCCACTATCTCCTATTTTTAATGACTCTTAAATAAGAGAGGGTGGTGTGGGCAAGGCAGAAAACGTGTAGGCTGCCCTGTCATCTCTTACATTTCAACTCATGGTCTGGAATCTGAGTGCCTCTGAATTCTGAGTATGTTGTGGCAGCGCTGCTGTAATGTTCTGTAACCTAATTGTGTTGTGGGCAGATCACTTAGAGCAATTGCAATTAAATGAAGAGCAATTAAGCCTTAGAAAGGGAATGTTCTTACCAAGTTAGCAGCATTTCTATGGTTGTGCTTGATGGTCATTTGGACCTTTGGACACTTGGATTCCTGTCTGCATCCCAGTGATCAATCCGGGAACAGCCAGGAGTCAAAATCTTTCTGACTTACAACATGCAAACATTTTATCCTCTCTCTATCAAACTGAAACCAGTGGGAACTGGACACCTAATTGTATTTTTGGATCACAGCCTAAAATCTCTGGAGTGCTTTGGGAAATACATCCCCGGGAGATTCTGCTTGAGTGAAGACGACAGACCCACGCCTTCCCCCCTCCCCACCCCATATGTGACATCAGGGCATCAGTCAGTGAGTCACCCACCGGTGCCAGAGGTCAAAGTCTTCTCTGTATTTACCCAAGAAGTGGCTACCTATTTACTTGCTCTTAGCACTAACGTGACATTTTGGCTTGCTGTACAGCAAAAGCAGTATTTTTAAATGCCACGCACTTGCTGTTCCTTTGAAAGCTGGAAAAGCAGAGAACAAGTGTAAGGGGCTCGTTTCTGTTTCCTTCCTTGCTAGTACGGGTGGTCTAGGGAAAGCCCAGATTTTGCTAGGAAGAGACTACCCGTTCGCTTTCACAGGATGAATTGTTTAGCTGACCTGTCACTGCTTCTGCTTTCCCTCTGATCTGGCATTTTGTTCTTTGCTGAAAATACATTTTAATAAATTAAGGCAGTAATTTAAAGGGATTAAGAAGGGATTTACCTGTAAAGGACTCCAGGCATTAGCACACACGAGCAGGTCCCAGCCAGGGAATCCAGTGGTAGCACTGAAAGTCATCTCTCAGGCTGCCTGTTTCTCATGGGTGCTTGGTCCTTGCTGAGCTTCCCCGCACATGTGGTAACCATCGATCTGAGAGTGGTGTTAAAGGCCAGTGCTGGGAGCCGAGGGCACGAGTACAGCTGAAGGGCAAAGGGGCACGAGTGAAATCTTGCTGTCAGTGCCTGCATGTCTCTCTGTACGATCCCATGACATGTATGCAAATGAAGCTTGACGATTACCCTGGGAATAGGGAAGCAAATTGGTGCAGAGCCGGAGAATCGCCTTTTCAAGGCTTCTGCCAGGTTTTTAAGGAAAAAGTCCTACTGCTCCAGTTTGACCCACTCTGCAGCACCAGTACTAACGGGAACCAAGTGGCCAGGTCTCCTGTTTAACGAGCCCTACTACAGAACATGCACACGTGTAAAACTGGTGCCCTTCCTTCCCTTGATACACTTTGTCTCCTCAAATCAGCCCGTCTTGCTCAACACTTACTCTCTCTTTAGCCATGCAAACCTCTCAATGTGCTCACTTCAAAGCTCCTGTGGGGAGCTTTGTAGGGGAGGCAGAGCTGGTGCCTCTCATGGAGCCTGCAGCTCTGTGTCAGGGCTTTGCTTCTGAAATGGTCTGTAAGGGCACAAGATTCCAAGACCAGTGGACCTGGGAGGAAAACGAAGCTGCTTAGAACAAGAATATGGAAGCCCTGGATGCAGAACTGTGCTGGTCAGAGTCTCTTAGAACCCTCTCTTATCTAATCTGACGTATCTTCACTGCATTTACTACCTTGTTACCAAGGAATGACAGAAAGGAGATCGAGGCCTTAGCAAAAGCATGAGGCAGAGAGGCAGAAATGAGACAAACTGTTGAGCAAAGGTTAAAATTGCTGTGTGAGCAGGGTACAAGCAGCAGGTGCTCTTGTCCTTCCTCCATCCCACTGGCTGCGGTGCTGAGGACCTAGTTGCACAGCATGTTTGGTGTGGGCGACTGAGACCCTGTGGACCAAAACTGGACTGTGCAAAGGTTTTCTAAGGTATCACAGAGCGTTTCTCCAGCAAATTCAACTGCAAGGCCACAGATGTCATTCACTACAGAATGTTATTACTGAGATAATTTTTCTGAACAGGTCCTGCAGTTGGATTTAATTTGATTTGCCTGATGGGAATGAGCTACAGCTTCTGTCAGTGTTTATTTCCAGTTTGTTTTGCTTGTGGCACTCCTCAACAGCCCATAGTCAGGATGCTCCACTTAATCAGCCCTCCTCCTCACTGCCTCCCCCTTTTGTTGATTTGTCTGATTTTGCACCACAGAAACATTTCCAGCAGTTCTTACGTAGCAGTTACTCAGGCAAAGGACTGTCTAGTCTTACTCCAGCAGAAACTCAGATAAATGCTGGTACAGAAGCACACTTGGCAGAGCCAGAGATTCCCAAACCAAGCAGAGGCGGATGGCACCTTGAGGGTCCACTAAGGCTCTTTCAAATGGGGCTGTGCACCTAGGACACGCGAGAAAGAGTGCTCAGCCCTACCTGAACCAGTGCACAAAGTGACCTGCCTCTTTGCTGGGTTTAGGGGTGTGGTGGTGCCAAGTCTTTCTGCGGCAGTCAGGATGAGCTGCTTAGCAGGAGACACTGTCAGTACCTTTCCTGCTCATAGCAGGCAGAAGGAGGTCGGTTTGTCCGTGAAAACTGTGCTGAAAAGCAGAACACACCATTAAGTAGGAATGTTTGGTTCTTATTTTTAAACAGCTGCAGCTTGCACTGCTGTCCACTGCTGTCTGTAGAGGCTGTGGGCCAGCAGTAAGACACTGGTGTAGTGGAGGTACAACGTGCGAGCCAAAGTCGGTGGTACCTGGCTGGGGCTGTTGTAGCTAATGGCACAGTGGACACCTTGGATGCAAAGTGGGCAGAGCTGCTCTGTAAGGTAGGACAGTGGTATAAATGACTTCACATCTTTTTCCCAGTGTGGGCTAAGTGATTCCTTGGCTTGCACAGGAACACTATGAAGATGGTTGAAAGCTTTTGCCCTACCAGCCTGTGAAGAGAGTGAGTACCTGGTGTTGCAGAATGAAGAGGTCTGATTTACTGATAGGGAATGGCTCTGCCTGTGGAAAGGCTTTTGAGTGGGGTACAAAGCAGAAAGTGAACATGTAGATGCTTCCCTCGGACAGCACCCCCAAATTTTATACCCAGTCTCAGTGTTTTCTTCTGTTCAATACCAGTGAGAGGAAGAAGAGACTCTGTACTGATAGCAACAAGGCTGAAATTTCATCTCTGGTTAGTAAGCCATTTGATCTTTGCTCCTGTGATCTTGCTGGAGTCCAATCTGACCTCCTTCGGCTGAGGCATCCCCTTGGGGTTCACATCCCACTGCACATCTGCAGCCATCACCAGCGGCACATGAGGGAGCAACAGGGGGAATGTCCTGTTCATACTTAGGCTCCCCAGCGTTTTTAAGGGAACCCACCAGCAGCTGAGGCAAACTAACACAGGGCTCCAGATTGTGGTTCAGGTTGTGTCTGTAGGTTTTGACAGTGGTGTGGAGTGCATCACGCAGTCCCTGGAGTCCCAGGAGGGATTTGTGGTCTTGTATCTCAGTACAAGTTGTGCTAGTGACCCTGTTCGCAGAGGAGACAGTGGTCATACTGCTGCTGAATCAACATGGACAGAGCTCAAGCCTGAAGTGAAATGTTCTGTTCTGAGCCTAAGGAAAAAATCAAATTAAAAATTAATTTTCCTAGCAGAATCTGCTTGTATCGACTGGCTTTGTTCAGGTCACAAGCAGACAGCGACAGAGTCATCTTGTCTGTGTCCTTGTTCATGTTAACATGCACAAACTTGCATGCTAACCGCTGTTTTCACCACCACCAAGTTCTGGAGGTCAGGAACATCTAGAATTACATTTACAAGCCATCACAGTGTGGACTGCAGAACCAGCTTTTTTAGGGTAGAAGCTGAGAGACTCATTTCCTCTGTGGATGAGCCACAGAAACAAATGCCTAGCACACAATGACCAGTGGGTTGTATTTTGGCACCTGTTCTGTGCAGATGTAACCCAGCAGCTGGGATGAAGCAATCTTTAAATGGCATCCAACACATGCAGATGTAATCAGTGGCGAGGGTGAGGCAATCTTAAAATGGCATTGAACGTGTCATTAGGAGGACCTCATCGCACTGTGGGCATCGTGCAGAGTACTGCTGGTGACAGTTAGTTAGCCCAAGTGTTAGTTAGAGCATCAAGCTTCGTGTTCGCTGCTGCAAATCCTGCCTGAGCTGTCTGCGTGCCTGTCACGTGGAAAGCTCATCCTTTTGCTTTAACTACTTTACTACCCGCACCAAAACGTCTTTACTGTAGGTTTGAACAAGTTCATCTGCCCGAGGGCGTGGTTTGGAGCAGCTCTGCACTAACTTGGACTGAAAAGCATGTAATTGAAGTGCTGTTCATGCACCAGAACCATCTCCATGGCTCTTGTTTGCACCGTTCGCCTCAAAGCAAACTGTAGACCCTCTGTATGAGGGACCATGGCCCACAGCACCTCAGTCACACATGGACAGTCTCGTAATGACAGTCTTCTGTCAGTGAAGAAGGACTAACCGTGATGGGATTGACGCCCTCAGCTCGCTGGTCCAGCAGCAGGCGTTCATACCCTACAGGGACACTCAAGCCAAGGGCAGTGCTGCCTAAGCCTCCGTTTAACCCTGAGTATTTGGTGGATTATTTCCATTTTGAACTTTTCCCAGAGATTCTGTACAAATAATTTTGTAAAGCCTGAAGGATGTTCTTTTGCACCAGGATATGAATTGGAAATGTCTGGTTTGGGGGCAGTTTACTTTCAAAATCCTACTCTCTGCACGAGGAGCTGGTTAGCCTGCGGCATTTTCAGCCTACAAAGATTTGTTTTACTTTAACAAGGACCTTAAAGCGAGAAAAATCGTAGTCCAAAGGAGTTGTAATACGGCTTGTGCCGGGGAGGCTATATCCACTTGAGTAGTTTACACCAGTGAGGTTTCATGGTGGAGAACTGTCCATACTCTCATCCATGCTGTCAAATACACCCTCCGCTTACCCAAAGCCAGGACAGCTTTCCTTGCACAGAGCAGGTTCCTGCCACGTCTACAGGGTCACGTAAAGCCTGTGGACATGCCGTCAGTGTTTTACAAATTGCAGATCCTCTGCCGGTTGGTTCTCCAGTGTGTATGAAGGTTCATTTACCGCTAATTTAAGCCTCATGGCATTCGATTTGCTTTTCTCGCCTCGCTTTCACAGACCCTTCAGAAGTAGTCCTCAGACCCTCAGGGGTCTGCAGACCACAGCTTGCAAACCATTCGCTCTTAGTTTAAATAAGATATTTTTGGTCCTTCTGGGCCTCATTTTCTACTGCTTTGCAGCTTGTGAGGTCTTAGATACCTATGAGAAGTGAGTAAAACACTACCAGATGAGTATGATGCTGCTCAGTCCTGGTGTTGGCTGTTATTTGGACAGGTGTGAAGGACGTCAGTGTGAAGCAGTGGCAGATCAGGACCCAGAGCTGTATCGGCTCCCCGACCCCTAGATCATGAGCAGTTCTGCCCACAGCACAGAGCTGGGGAACAACACGACGTGTAGAACCACCTGCCTGCTGCTACCCCCCGAAAGCTAGGCACCAGCCCAGCAGAAGTGCGCATCGGTAGCCAAGGCAAGGATCAAGCAGCCATTGGACACCTTGGGGTGACACTGCCTCATGGGCCAAGGGACAGTTCTTCATGCTGGCTGCACCTCGGTTTGGTCTCGGTGCACTTACACTTTCTGGCGTTTCACGTCTCGAACACGCCGCACCGACCGTTTGGGCTAAGCAAAAGCCCGCGGAGAAGCACCAAGTGCTGTCGGTGCCTCCTCTTTCCTTTGATCTCACCTAAAGCTCCACGCAGAGAGTAACGAGATCTCTGTTCCTGTCTCCTTTCACGCCTGGTAATTAGCACCACGTCCACGGGCTGGGTGCAGCGGTATCCTGCCCTGTGCCAGAGGGAAGAAGTAGAAGGGCTTGCAGTGATTGTTTGCTGTGTTGATGACTGTGGTGTTGCCATGGAAAAGCTGGAGACTTGGGGGGAGTTTGTGTTTTGTTGGGCAGGGAGCCAGCCTTCTCCGACTTGCTACAAGTGTGTGAGCGAGCCGGGCAGGACTTTATCCCTCTGTAGCGTGTCCAAGGGAGGGAGCAAAAAAGGAGGAGGACAGGGCTGCTTTAACAGTGCCCTTTGCTAAGCCTGACTGCCTTAAGTACAGGAGATGCAAAAAAAAAGCATCTCTTGCTATTTTTCACGTTATTTCTTTTTCTCTGTTGGCAGACTGTGTCCCCTCTCTTCTAAGGACTGAATTCAGAGCAGCACAAATAACGAGATCTCAAGTAATCCTCCTGGAAGCCAGCAGGGCCATTTAATTGGCTGTATCTGTACAGAAAGGAGTATTTAGAGCTCTGCTGAGTCCGAGTCCATTAAAGCCTTTGATCTGTTCCAGAAACAAAAGTGGAAGCAGACTATCCTGTTTTCATTATCTATCCTGAATGAAGTGCAAAAAGTAAATACATGGAGTAAACAGGGGAAAAAAATGAATCAAGGGCTCAGGTCCAGCAAAAAACGGCATCCTGAGTGTCGGGTCCTCTGGGTACTGTCATTATTCTCTGGAGGTGGAATTAACAGCGAGACATGCTTCCTACAAATCATTTGCTATGGGGCAGAGCTCAAAGCAGTTTACTAAGGCACCTAGTCCCATTACTCTCACGTAACTGGGGCCACAGGGCTCATCCTGGAAACCAGACCCTGCCCAAATCCCTGGTTAGCTGCTGCCTTCTCACCACAGTCCCTCTGAGTTTACAGAAACGAGCTATAGGATGTCAGGGTTATTCTGAAGTATTAAAACACAGCTGCAGAGTTTATTTGTTGGAAGTGTGACTCTTCCCTACAGCCGCGGCTGAGGTGCCACGTGGTCACGTCGTGTTTAATCGAGATAGAGGCACATGCCTCTTCCTGAGATGTACTTGAGCAGGTGGGACATGGCAGGGGTTTGGTTTGGACTCTGCTTGGAAGTTTTAAAAACCTCTTTTTCTATGGGCAGCTGTTCTGATTTTCCTTGTAAAATCAGAGTTGCCGACTGGCTGTTCAGTGTTGTGATAGACGGACCTGTGACCTCGATTTTGACATAGACGTCTCAGGGAAAGGTGCTGTAAATGTTCATCCTAAATTGCTATCTAAAAAGCTTTAATAGTTAAGGAAAGGAGGAAGCAAAATTACTTTCTATAGGATTTGGTCAGGGAACACACAGGGAAATCGCAGCTCTGCAGCAGTCGATGACAAACTTGCAGTCTTCCTGCGCTCATACTCAGGAGGTGACTCTTGCAAAACCCCTGCCAGTGTGAGACTGCTTGTGTGAACTGCAGCCAACAGCATCACCTGCTTAATTCTGAAGGGAAGAGGTTGCCTGGGTACTGCCACAGCCTCTGATGTGAGGCTGGCTTGCAGTACTCCGGTTGAGCTAGCTGTAAGCAATAGCTGAGAAGCTGGGGACAGATCTTGCCGACACTGGTGACACAAACTCCTATTGATTTTACTGTGATCTAGGTAAGGTCTAAGGATTAGGATCCAGACACGGCTTGTCAGTGAACCCATTGCCTGCTTGCTGTGTCTAATTGTATTTTAACAGGACTTTCCAGTTACTTGGTAGCTGAGATGTCTCTGGAAGTTCACCACTGCTGCAACAAGTGGTGCAACTGAACTTGTGTTCCAAATACAGTAGTTTGGCTCGATGGAGGACCTACCAAGGGAGCTGAAGAGCTGTTGCTTTAGAGCTAATCATCGACTCTAACGACTAACTTTTATCCTGCCCTGTGTCTGGCTTTTTTCTCCCTCCTTGCTGTTAGTTGTTTTGTGTCACTGCTGGTTCAGCACAGAAGTCTGTGTCCTCCTCGCAGAGCTGCTGTAGCTACCTGTTCGGTGACACCCCAGGTTAACGAGATCTGCAGCATCTTTACTCTTTCCTCGGAGCACACAGTGTTTGGGAAAGACCACAAGTGAGGGATGTGAAGAATGTATTCATACAGGAAACCGAAACTGCGCTGTCATTCAGCCCTGCAGTGCAACGAACCCTTTCTGTAACCTCAGCTTCCTGATTCTCGGGTGGCTGGGGGCAGATTTGCCACTGGTGCAGACTGGGGCAGCACTACTGACATCAGCTGAGATGCACTGAATTACTCCAGGAGACAATTTGTTCCAAGCCCTTTCAGCAACAACAGATGCAGATGAATGTGGAAGCAGAGAGGTCTTATGAAATCAAGGGACTCTTTTCAACAGTTGATGAGCATGAAGGCTTGGCTTTTTCCTGACACTTGGAGCCAGTTCTACCTTCCAAAAGGAAAAGCTGCTGCTGCTGAGTGCACAGTGAAGCTAATCCCAAACTTGTTTATCTTTTGAGGAGTCATCCTTGAAGCAAACTACATCTTGAAAATGCACATTCTCATACATGCTTCTACATCCACAGAACCACTGATGTTTTCATCTCTAAAGACCTTCACATCTCTCAGGTTTTCCCCCACTAGCCAGAGAGGAGCTTGACTGCAGCAGCAATTTTCTGGGATCGTGAGTGCTGCAGTGTCAGAGAATTTGGGGAAGTCGGCTTCTGGAGGCCTGTATAGCTAGACCCAACATCAGGTCTAGCTGTGTTAGCTTCCACTGTTTCTAGGTCCCCAGACATGAGTGTCAATAGTGTTTATGTTCCTCTGCAAGCATCAGGGAAGGAAAGCTGGCAGAACTCGGGTGAGGTGGACAGAAAACGGAAGGAAACCACTGTGCACTCCTTCCTCTGGCCCCAGGGGACTTGCTGTGTTTGTACTGGGCTTGCCTGAGCTTCAGGGTAGGAGGCAGAAAGGAAGTTGAGGTGAAGCTGTAAACTCACTTCAAACTTAACTGAATTCTTGTCCTAAAGCTTTTTCTATTAGGCAGCAGCGTATGAAGCTTCCCGTGTACACAGCCAAGTCCTCTCCATTTGCATCAGTAATGTCCTCTCACTGAAGTCTTAGTTTTTACCATCTAGCAGCTTTTCAGGCTAGCCAAGTATGAAGAAAAGGTCGTGGTTAGGCAGAGACTAATTTCAGCTGCTGGCACAGTGCAGACAGGTTGTGGAGGTGACAGATGAGGAGACACCCATATTCCCCAGCCTCCCATTAACAGAGTCTTGATGCTCCAGATGGCTCCAAATCACTTCAGCAAGGGCTGTGAATTCCCACGGTGTTTCTTTACCCCTGTCTCAGCCAGGCTGAAGGACTGTGGAGGCAGAGTAACTCATGCTACACATGAACACAGCTGTAGGAGCACACCTTCTCTCTCCTGCTCATCTCTGGCAGCTGAGCAAGTCAGATCTCCTTGAGACTACCTAAATCCCTCTAAGGGGGGGGAGATGACCAAATATGAGCTCTTGAAGTGGATATCCTGGAAGCTCCTGGATGCCTTGGAACTCCTACTTTGTACTTCTTGGTAGTGCTTTTCCTTAGAGGTTAACCCACATGTAAATGGAAGGTCTGTAGATCCTGCCACATTCTTCACTTGGAGTACTGCAGAGACTCTGCTGAATTCAGAGAGACCTTCTTCATGCTGCTTTAAAACAGGCCTTCATCCCAGAAGCACAATCTTAGTTGTCCAAAAGGGATTTTGAGCTGTGTTGAAGGCGAAGCACAGTTAGGGTAGCTCACAGTTGCACTCGCCTCAAACGGGTGGCTTTCTTTTAAGGGCTGGGTGCAGCAGCTGGGTTGGAGGGAAGGGGCACAGGATGCTGCGTAGGGCTGCAGCTGCATGGCTGCAGGTGTACACTGCACATACAGCTATGTGTGTGTGTGTGTGTGGGAAGGGAGAGAGGAAGGAGGAGAGATGAGAGGACAGAGATCAGACAACTACAGTGCCCTGGGCTTCCCTGGCAAAATTGCAGAGGACGTAAAAGGAGCAGTAGGGGAGGTGGGAGCAGCATTAAAAATAATTGTCTTGTGCTGCTTTGCTTATAACCCACCCCCTGTTCATAACTGCATCCGTGACTCAAGTGCCCTGCAGTAGTTTGGACATGTGACAGCTGATAAATTCATTTAGTGCCAGGGCTGTTTGTTTCAGCTTCAGAACTGGAAGTTCATCTGCAGGTGCAGCAGGGCTGTGCAGGGAGCAGATGCAGATTCACAGCTGTTGTAGCTCACTCCACTCCCTGCTACAACAAATCATTTTGTTCAGGAGGGAGGCTCTGCTGCTGGCCAACCAAAAAATGGTCAGGAATCTGAAATGCTGCTTTGTTAGTTTAAGAGAGAACATGGCTGGAGAAGTGAGGGTGGGCATTTTGTAAAGATTTAGTGACATCTGTCATAAATCAAAGACTTGTTGAAAGTGAACAGAACGCGCCTTGTTTGCCACTGTCATCTGCTATCTCCTTCCTTTGCCGTTGTGAGGGTGAAGCAAGAGCAGGGTTTTTAAGAACTCAGCTCTAAAGGCCAGTTATTACTTCCTCCTCTGATCCTGTTTGATTTTCTGAAAATGAGTCAGTCGTTTGATGCAGTTTGGTGCAGGCTGAGCCTCTTCTCCGAGCTCCGCTCTGCAAGGCAAAAAACCCCACGCTGCTTCGCAGGCTCAGCGAGTCTGCACAATGGAAGACTTCCTTAGAACTGGGCTCTGCCAAGTCTGCTCTCAGCCCCACATGGAGTCGTGTTACTCCTCAGCAAGGTCATACGGACCTAAAATAATCACTGATGTTTATCTTTCCCAGAGGATATTAAGCACCCCCAAACACCAAGGCAAGAAAATCTATTAACAACAACAACAACAAGGATTAAAAATAGTTTGTACCTCAGCTATCATTAGGGGAAGAGCATCTGGACTTTGCCTTTTCCCGTTAGTACTTTATGGTCTCCCAAGCAGAGTGCTGAACTCCGCTGGCAGTGCTGGAGGACCGGCTTTGCTGCCTGTCATTGATGTGGCACCTCTTTATTTGCTTCGAAGCAAGCTGTGTGCATTTCTCACCACTGGTGCTGCACCTTGCCTGTGTGTGCTGGTTTTGTGCTGCTTTTGTCACGGAGAGACCCCGATGATGGCTTCGAGCAGTGTTGTGACTACGCTGTAGAACAGACACTTGCCTCGAGGTGCACTCTCTTGCTGCTTCGTGGATCTGGATCTTTGCAACGCTCTTGAGAAGGAGCAAAGCGTTGTCAGCCTGTTTCCACAGATGGAGAAGGAGGAGGCTTGGGAGGAGCACAGAGCGGCAGCCATCTCCCCTCCCTGCCCGGCGCCAGTGGCTGTCACACCACAGCTCCATCACCTCGCTGCTGCTTTGTGCTCTCCTGAGTGGGCTGGAGCTGCTCCAGCCAAGCAGAAAGGCTGCAGGAGGAGCTGGTGGTGAAGAAGGGAAGGATGAGTAGGCCATGCCTTGTGTTAGGCTTCTAGGGAAGAAGCAGGGACTGTTGAACACACTGGATCTAACCCTCATCACTGAGGCTCCCAAATCGCTGTGGTTTTATCCCATTCAAGGTGCCACTGACCGCTGTTAATGATTCGCGGTGCTGGAGAGCAAATATCCAAATGCCTTGCAATCCGTATTCCCTGCACCTTTGAACACCCATTTAGTTCAGCCTTCATCACTGAGCGTTTGGCACATCCTCGCATGCCTACATCCCCGAATTCACAAGCCCCCTCTGGCTGGCTGGGGAGCGAGAGACGTTTCCTTGTCGCGGCGGCATTCGTGGGAAGAGGCACACAGGGGGACGCAGGGAGGGTCTTTGTGTTTTGACAGACGTAGCTGGAGGATTTTGCTCAGACTTGAGCCAGACACGGTACTGGCAGATGCTGTGCAAGCTTCCCACGCTGTGCTGGCACTGCTTCTCCAGTCTGACCTGCGACCGCCATCCATCCATCCTGTCCTGGCTCCCCCTCCTGTCACCCCTCTCAGCCCAGAGCAGCGTCTGTCTTGAGTGAGAAGCGTTCTCCGTGCCAGATTGCGTGGTGGATTTCTGATGTGAACAGATGGGACTAGGGGGGCAGGTGGCATCTGCTCGCTGAATTCTTCCACCTTCGCAATTGTTTGCAAATGGGTGAGAGCTCGGGGAGGCTGGGGAACTATGGATTTGGGCTCAAAATTGGGCTTTTTTTTTTCATGTAACATGCCCAAAAGCGAACCTGTGCTGCGTAGTTAAAAGTTTGAGGCTGACAAGGAAAACACCTGCTGGTGCAAACAGCTTAGCACACTCCCTGCAGAAGAACAGATTCCCTGTAGTACCAGTACTAATTCTTCCGTCAGTCCAGTTTAGCAAAGCCCAAGTGATGCAATGTCTCTTGGGATGCTCTTCCACAGCATCACAACATCAGGGTGTCTTATTCTGAGATTCAGCATTATTTCTCATTACATTTGTGACTGATTTCCAGAAGGACTCAGCTCTCATTTATCTCCAAGTACCAGACAAAGGCAGATGTAAATAGCTAAAGGATCCAAATACTTTGAGGCAAGTGGGTCTTAAATTCTTTGCCTTTCTGGTTGGTCTTTTTACACCCTTTAAGCATTTACACGATGTTGTCATCCATGTTCACTTTTCCTTCTTATTTCTGCCAGATTCTCCATATAGCTCTCCAGTTTTCCTCATAAAGAATGTAGTGTGGTCTCATGGGCACAATCTCCTCTCTTCATCCTGAGCTAGCTAGGAGATGAACAGTCCTCATACCTTTCACCCTGTCTTTTCTCCAACATAGCATCACTTCGTGGGCCACCCAAAGTCCTCAGAGCTGGACCCAGACGTGCTGAGCACTATCATACCTGCTGCAAACCAGCACCAGGCAGTGCAGCCCTGTTGGCTCTCTGTCAGACAAGAAATTCCTCCTGGACTTCAACATCAGTGAGATTCAACCACTTGAAAACATTTTGTTCGTGTCTGTGATCAGTCTCCTTCTGGCACAGCAGTGCTGGGACTTGGAAGCAGGTTGTTGGTACATCATGGTGATGCAGCTGCGGATGAATGCCCTCTGGTCGGTGATGCTGTGCCGTAGGACTAATTTCTTGGGAGAACAGAGGGACCTACCTCCCATGAAAAGGAATATTAGCTGAGAGCTTGGCAACCCCTGAGGCTCTGGGTGTGCACGTTCATGGCGCTTGTCTGCGCTTCCACAGTGAATCTGCACTCCCCTTTGCTGAGTGTACGTAAGCCACGTCGTTGTTTTCCACGGGCACACAACAAGTTGTCACTTTTGTGCTCTAACTACATTTCACCTTCTTACACTTTAGTCTAAAGATTTCTTTCTGTTTGCGTTAGTCCTCCATGTCATCGTTAGTCGCAGTTTCTCTGCTGGCAGTTGGTGCTTTCATCCCTGACCTGTTTATTTCTTTTTTCAGCTCTTTAACAAGTACTAAAAAAAAAGAATCCACCTTAACAGACTGATTCATGCATTGCCTCACAGGGAAGAACTTATTGCATTTGCATGAGTATTAGCCTTTGGTTACGAACCTTCAGCCAGCCCTCGAACCACATCACAGTGGCTCTATTCTGACACTCTGAATTACTTCTTTAAGATTTTATCCACTGGTAGTCGAGTGTGTTTTAGCAGAAGGAGAAAAGGAAGCACTCGTTTTAAATCTGTGCAGCCTATTATTTGGGTTTCTTTTTCCCTCTGGATGTTTAGCAAATTACTAGGTCTTGACATCGTGTTCATGACTCGACGGTGGAGGGTGGCTAGATATAAAGATTGCAATTACTACAGTCACTCTAGGATCAAAAAGCAGTACTGTACTTGCCTTCCTTTGGTCTTTCACTTCCTTCCCGTTTTAAATTGACTTAAAAATAAAAAAAAAACCCCCACCAAGCAGTTTAGTCAGTCCATTACCAAATTCCCTGATACTGAAACTACTGAGCAGGGCAGTCGGCACTGTGGTCAAGCGCGGCGTTAGGGGATTCAGAACAACAACAGCTGCCTGTCGTTTAAAGCCTGGCTTCGTATTCTCTTTGAGTGTTGAATCTGTGTTTTGATCTTCCTGGTGACATGGATCCCATTTTTGGCCCCATCAGAATGATTTCTTTTCACATCTGTGTGTACCATTATGTTTGTTCCCGGATCTGAGGGGGACTGAGAAGCCAGGATTATATTCTCAGGTGGAATGTGTCCACTGGGTTCAAACTGCATCTTTAAAAGCTCTCTTCCTGGTGAGTGTCAGCAATGTTTTACCTGAGCTCGGCTGCTGCTCCACGTGTCCACACTGGGCAGGAGTCACCTGTGGAAAAGCTAGTGAGAAACGCTCTCCTGTGGCCAGTCAGTCCTCCCAGATGTGCCACAGGTTGGTTAGTTCTGTGGAGAACTCCAGCAGAACATAATAAAACATCCAGGACAGCAAGGAGCAGGGGCTGTGCTCAGAAAATGTCTTTTCATTAGGAAAAAACTACGGGACCATCATCATCTACACAGCCTTGGCCAAATTTTCACTGGCTTTAGTCAACCCTTCCTAAAAGCTGGCTGGGGACAGCGTGTTTTGTGTTGTACACAGAGTCCAGGAAGGGTCATATGATGCTATGAATGACATTTTAGGCAAAGTGCTGTTTTTGTGAGCACAGAAACAGTTTATATCTGAGCTGGTGCAAAACGTGCTTTGTTGGTGGTTACAGGACTGGTTTTCCCTCTGGTCAGGGAGTGACAGTGGGGCTTGACTAGAGATGTGGGAAATGGTCATCTCTCCTTTTTCTTTAATGAGGCAGAGGCCAGTCCCATCATAAAACCCTGCAGAAGGTTCGACTTAAATGAAGAGATCTTATTGTGCATGCATCTAACGAGTCCTCCAGTGCCCTTCTCCAAAGGACATCGTAGGTGTCTGCAGCGGGGCTAATCACCTTGGATCCCTCTGTGGTCTGTGGGAAGAGAGGAGAACACCTTCGGTAGGTTTTGATCTGTGAACATCCAAAATAGGGCAGAAAAGCTGCACCTTACAATTGCCATTGGATTAAAGAAAGACGAAAAGAAGGGTTTAGTTTAAAATTGCTCCTGCCTAAGTCTGCTACTTATAAGTAGGTGAAATACGCCCTGCCCTTCAGCATCCACCAGAGGAAGGGAAAGACAAATTAAGGTGGTTTAAGGCAGAAGTAAAACCTTTTGGGTTGTTTCTGCCCTGAGGCAGCCCACAAGGTTTACCCTCTGTGCTCACGTGTAAGGCATGGGCACAGCCAGAACATACTCTCCTAAGCCTGTGAGATCTCACCTGCCTGAGCTTGCCCTGTGTCTCAGTATGCCACCATCCTACATGGCCAGACAAGCTCTGCGCCAGCTGAGGCGACAGGAGGCGGTTGTGGGGCACAACACAGAGCACTTGCACTACACTGGAGACTGCGTGGAGACACGGTCTGCAGGTCCTGGTCTGAACTGTTGTTGGCCATGAGGAGAGGAAGCCACTGTAGGAACTGGTGCAAGTGTGTGCATCCACCTTCTCCTTTGGCCATATGTTGTGTCTTGTACTGGGATTTGTCCCAGTGTCTTGGACTTGGGGACTGAATGTACTCACATCCCTGTGACACCTCTAGAAGGGCATTGGAGGCTTTGCAAAAAGAGGACTGGATGTGTTCCTGTGTGACTTGGTCTAGGGGATCCTGCTGTGGCAGGGGGATTGGACTGGATGTTCTTTCGAGGTCCCTTCCAATCCCTAATGATTCTATGACTCCAGTGCAGCTCTTGCTGTAGAAGATGACTGTGCTGGTCAGCAGTGGTGGCTTAATAAAACGAGTTTGATCCCTGCTGAATTTATTGCACAGAGCAGAGGTTGAAGAAAAATAGCTTTTTACACAAAAGGAGAGTTTGTTTAGAGTGTTTTGAACATCTTGGTGTTTTTCCCTTCCTTGCCAGACTTTTAATGGTAGGAGAAAAGTATCACACCAGCAGTGTTGCCAACTCTGATTTTATCATGAGCCAGTGTTTGCTATTTTGCCTAAAACCTCAGCTCCTAGAAACAATGGACTGTGTGAGAGTCTCTCAGCTCCGATTGGAAAAACAAAGAGAATGTCTAGCACTTTTGCCGTCAGAAAAAATGGCTGAAACATGACCCTGATGATATCCTAAGAAATCCAAAACCATATTTGGAATTGATTACATTTTTATGTGCACGTTTTGAAGCCAATTGTGTGATTTTTCTTATGGAAGGGGGCATCTGAGTCATCATTTTTGAATGCTTGGGGAGTGGTGCTATTACATTGGGGATGCTGCCGATATTTCCAACGCTGCTGAATGATTTCTGACACGAAAAAGCTTTAGCTCTTTAAAGCAAAGAAATGCTTTAAATCTGTGAGAAGTAGAGGACAGACCCTGCTTTATTTTGGTCCTGCTGAGCAGCACCGTGCTGAGCAGATGCTGTGCAATTCCTAAAGACGCTGTAATGCTCTTTGGTATGCACAAAGAATACCCGAGTTGACCACAACATAGGTTTGACCAAAAGGTCCAATCCCATGAATATTCGGTCACTTTAGGGATGCTGCTGAGCTCCTGGGGCTTCTGTACTTGCCAAAGAGCGTCCCCTGTACCTGTCAGAATTAGGGCACTTGATAAAGGCTGTGTAAATGCTCCTTTGGGGCAGCAAAATTCATTGTCACGGCTAGAGAGTAGTGCTGCCGGGGAAACAGGTACGGTGTGAATTGCTACTATAGGATGAGGTGACTCATGTGTGTGCCTTAGTTCTAAGCAGTGATGTGAGCCAAGTATTTCCCCTTGGACCCCTGCCTCTATGTGGTAGCTCGCTCTGTCACATAGAGGCCAGCCCAAAAGAGACTGAACATACAGTTCGGGTGGGTCATGTACAGGGTTGAGCACGTGGTGATGCCTCGAGTGCAGAAAGCATCACCAGCCTTTGAGGGCAGCAGTACCTGTTCTTTATGAGGGCGGCAGTTTTAGTTTCTGTGTTTAAACAAAGGCAGGTGACAGCAGTACAGGACATGGCTAATGCACTTGCTCCCTCTGGAAGCCGTGTAACACACACAGAGTCAGCACCTGGTAGATGGTGCCATTCACCATGATGCCAGTGTTCGTGCAGAGCACATGGTAAGTCTGGCATTGCTGCCATGCGTGTAACCATTGCTAAAACACCTTCTGTCTTTTCTTTACTGGGAACACATCCTCACTTGAGCGAACCACCTTCAGAATTACCCATAAGATAGGCGTATCGAGAATTTATCTTGCTGAGAGCTCCACGGGACTTTCAGATTTGTTCGGTGAGCCATGCATTTGCAAAAACACGTCCTGGGTGCTTGCCAGTAATGATGTGAAAAATCACACACGGGCTATAGCACTTCCAAAGGCCCAGTGTGCTTCTCCCCAGTGTAACCCAAAACCACTGCCCAAGTCCAGGAGCCAAACGGTGTCCCCGATTACTTAATTTGATGGGGTTATGTATATGGCCCCATAATTAAATAAGGCTGGCACAACTGGGGCTTGGTGTAAAATTCATTACACTTTTGGAACAATCGTCTCGAGGAGGAGTCTGAACTACATTTTCCACTCCTTCACTCTTCTTTATGGTGTTCTTGAATAAAAACTACTAGGATACTGATAAGCAGGAAGCACAAATTAAGAGCAATTTTACTTAATCCATGATCACCAGATTTGGAAGGTTTAAATTTTGCAGTGTTGGTAACAGCTGAGGTTAGCTTAGCACAGGGCACAGGCAGATCTGCTGAAATCTCCTGGAAGGGAGCACCTGAATCATAGAATCATAGAATCATAACGGATTGGAAGTGACCTCAAAAGACCATCTAGTCCAATCCGCCTGCAACAGCAGGATCTCCTAGACTAAGTCACACAGGAACTCATCCAGGCGGGTCTTGAATATCTCCAGTGAAGGAGACTGTTTGGAAATATTGATCACACATTTACCAAAGGCAAATCACTCCTGACTGACCCAGTGGCTGTTGATGGGTTAGCTGATTATTTGGGAAAAGGAAGAGCAAGTCACTGCAACGCATTGCCCAGAGGGATGGTAGACGCTCCATTCAACTGGATCTAGGTGATCCTGCTGTGGTGGGGGGATTTGGCTAGATGACCTTTCAAGGTCCCTTCCAATCCCTAGTGTTCTGTGATCCCTGCAAAGTCAGGATTGATGTGGCTCTGAGCAGCCTGATCTTGTTAGCTCGTTAGAGACGTTCCTGCTCACTGCAGGATGGTTGGGCTAGATGACCTTTGGAGATCCCTCCCAGCCCAACACATTCTACAAGTCTATGTTGTTTTTGTCACTTTACTAAAGTATTTAACGTGCTTTCCTACAGCCTCTCCACAGAGAAGCAGGGGAGATGTGGAAGGGATGGGTGAACTACCTGTAAGTGGCTGATTACAACTAATTGGTGGCTAGCAACATGCAGAGCTCCTCAGGGGTCAATGCTCTGTCCATCAGTGGCCTGGGCAACAGGGACAGAAAGTATCCAGCAAGCCTGCAGATGACCCCAAACTGGTGGAGCAAACTTCTGAAGTGACCTAGCAAAGGAGGCTGCTACAGCCTTGTGTCTTACCTGGCAGTAACATGCAGGAGAATCAAGATCATGAGCAGATGCTGCAAAACAGAATCACAGAACATTAAGGATTGGGACCTCAAAAGATCATCTAGTCCAACTTTCCTGCCAGAGCAGGACCACCTAGACCAAGTCGCACAGGAATATATCCAGGCGGGTTTTAAACATCTCCAGAGAATGGAATTGAGCCATTCAGGAAAGTTAAAGGGCCTTTGGAAATGAAAACTATTTCCATGACGGCACCTGTGCTAGAAACAAAGTGAAGTTAAACCTGTCAGGACACAACTCCGAAACCCTCTGCCAGGTTGTAGCACTGCAGCAGATAGAACATATTTCTGCATTACCCTGCCCTGTGAAGGAATTTGAGCTGAGCATCACAACCATCTCTCCATTATCCTGGTGTAACGGGTTGAAACTAAAAGACTGCTTTGCTCCCAGGTTTTAAGGGGAAAGGAAACCAAAGCAGTCAGGTCT
>JAOXOE010000001.1:110556051-110569378 GCA_028565055.1 Phoeniculus purpureus
TGATCCTGCTCTGGCAGGGGGATTGGACTAGATGATCTTTCAAGGTTCCTTCCAATCCCTAATGTTCTGTGATTCTGCTAGACTTCTGGTTCAAATCACTCACTAAGCAGGGTCAACTTTAGAGAGTCAGATGAGACCATTCATGGTCTTGTACAGTCACATATTGACTGCCTCTAAGGATTAAGATTTCATAGCATCTCTGATCCAAAGCCTAACTAACTCTACTGCAAATATTTTCTTCCCTAGACCACCTCAGCATTTCAACAGAATCTCAGAAAGTCAGGGGTTGGACGGGACCTCAAAAGATCAAGTCCAACCCCCTGCCAGAGCATGATCACCTAGAGCAGCTCACACAGGGCTGCAACCAGGAGGGTTCAAAATGTCTCCAAAGCAGAGGACTCCACAACACCTCTGGGTAGACTGTGACAGGGCTCTGCTGCTCTCACAGTGGAAAGTCTTTGCTGTGGTGTATGTGGGACTTCCCGTGCTCTAGCTTGTGTCCATCCTGTCAAAACGCACTGCTGGTGCTATGACTTCACTCATCTAGTGCGACGTGGAGTTTGTGTTTCTCATATGGCCACACCGCTAACTCATTTTCAACTCAATATACACAAAGATCTCTGGATCTTTATCTGTGAAGCTGTTTTCTATCCAGTCAGTCCCTAATCTGTGCTACTGCATGAGCTTACTCACTTCAAGAAACTGAATGGGCGCCTCATTTGAGAAAGAGATTGAGGGCCTGGAGGGAGTCCAGAGGAGCAATGAGGCTGGGGAAGGGACTACAGGGAAAGTCTGATGAGGAGAGGCTAAGGGAGTTGAGGCTGTTTAGCCTGGAGAAGAGGAGACTCAGGGGTGACCTTCTCACTCTCTCCAATTCCCTGAAGGGAGATTGTAGTCAGGTGGGGGTCAGGCTCTTCTTGCCAGCAACCAGCGTCAGGACAAGAGGGCAGGGCCTGAAGCGCATCAGGGGAGGGTTAGGTTGGATGTTAGGAAGCCCTTCCTCATGGAAAGGGGGATCAGAGCCTGGAACAGACTGGCCAGGGCAGTGGTGGTCCCCATCCTTGGAGGTGTTGAAGGCCAGACAGGCTGTGGCCCTTAGTGCCCTGGTCTGGCCAATGTGGTGATGTTATGTCCTGGGCTGGGCTGGATGAGCCCAGAGGTCTTTCCCAGCCTCAGCAGTTGTGCGATTCTGCAGTTCTGTCTCAGCTGCAGGAATCCATGTTTGCTTTTCTAGGACTTCACAAGTTTCCTGACAGTCCATTTGTCCAACCTGTGAAGGTCCCTCTGAATGGAGGTCCTACTCTAGCATATACTAGCTCTGTCTTTGTATCAAACAAGTGTTCCCAATTTTGTGTCACTTGCAAACTCACTGAAGCTCAGTCACACCAGCTAGGTCCTTCATAAGGAGTTCAACCATTACTGGCCCCAGAATGGACCCTGGAGAAACAGCCTGTATAGTACCACAGAATCACAGAACATTAGGGATTGGAAGGGATCTCAAAAGGTCATCACCTTATTCCACACTCCACACAGCACTGCATGACATGAATTAAGTTTCCAATGAATAAAAAAATATGTAAATTCACTCAATTAGACACATAGTTTTGTGGTGGTCAGCATCGTACAACAGCCAGAATGTAAGTACATTAAACGTCCTGACGATAGAGCAGGGCAAACCACGAGACAAGTCACACCAGAGAATGCAGCCAGAGACCAAAATCACAATTATCTGCCTGCCAAACCCGACAGCAACAAAAGCTGGTCGAGATTTAAAAAACCTTCACGCGGCAAAAGCAGACAACAAAAAACACAGAACAGCAACACCCACAGACGAGGCAGAGAAAACATCAGAGACAGCTCTGACAGAAATAACAGGAAAAGAAAATGCTTTATAAGAGGAGTAATACGTGAAATTGAAGAATGAAACTATTAAACATTGCACAAAGTCAAAAAACCCCGAAGTGTGAGTAATTGCACTGCTGCGAACGTGGCACTGCGCGGGAAGCATGCTGCTTGATGGATTGGGGTCAGAAATGCTCAGCACCTTTCAGATTTGAGTCTCTAGAGCCATCTGAGTTTAGGAAAAGTCCACAATAAGTGCAAGCAGGTGGAGATCCCACCGTGCTTGGAAAACAAGCGTGTATGAGTTGCTTCTACTGCGGACATCCATGCTGCAGCTTTTGCTTACTTAGAAACAATAAAACCTAGTCTGAAGTCCCCTCATGCTAAGCTGTTCACAAAACACTCCTTGCAGAATTTTTCATTTCTCAGGTGTTTGGAAGCAAGGAAATGCAAAGGGTGGAAAAAGACTGTATATAAAGAAAGTGCTTCACCGCCTCCTTCCTAGCTTGTTGACATTTAAGCTTTGGACAATGTTTAAAACTGGCTACTGAACTGGATGCAAATTACAAATAACCTTCCCTATTTCAGAACCACACTTCCAGGGAATGATTCTTCAGAAAAATATTAACTTCATTCTACTTAGTACAATTGTAGTCTTAAAAACCAAAAAGTCCTTTCCCCTGTGCTGTTCTCCAACAGGTCAGTCCCCAGCCTTTACTGGCACCTGTAGTTGTTCTTGCCCAGATGCCAGACTCGACACTGCCCTTGCTCTAGATCATTCAGTGTCTCCCTGCCTAGCTCTCCAGCCTGTCCAGGTCTGGCTGGATGGCACCGCAGCCTGTTGGGGTGTCAGCCACTCCTCCCAGCTTTGTGCCATCAGCAAACCAGCTGACAGACCACTCAGTCTGATGTTCACAAAAAATGAGTATCAAACCCCAGTCTTCATGGAAGGGGAATGTTAAAGGGACAAGGAAACTTAAACATAGAACAGAATAACTGCTCTCAGACACCACTGACTTCCGTTTCTTAATTTGTCAGGAACATTTTACTGTGAGTTCTACACAGGATATAATTAAGTGGAAAGAAAGAAACGCTCTACCAAAGTGTAGAAGCAATAGGTAGCAATTACAGGCTTGAGGTTTGTGTGTGTAAAGAGTAATTAGGAATTATTTCACCAATTATAGGATAAGAGAAGAGAATCTTGTTGCAGAGGAGTTTTGCCTGCTGCTCCGTGTGGTTACTCAGTAAAACATCACATTTGCCTGAAGTTCTGAGGAAGTCTAAAATTGCTTGTAGAGTACGTTTCAGCTTGATTTAGCTGTACTTGAAATGGTGATGCGAGGATGGAAGACACTGTGAAATGGGTTAGAAAACCTCCATCTTTTTATTTCACTTAAATTGAAGAAGTTATAATCTCCATGAGAGAGATTCTCCTGTCGTACAATCATTAGGGATTGGAAGGGACCCCGAAAGATCATCTAGTCCAATCCCCCTGCCACAGCAGGATCACTTCACTGGAGAAGTTATACAATCAGAATCACCCTCTACTCCGCCTTGGTGAGACCACATTTGGAATACTGTGGGGCACCTCAGTGCCAGAAGGACACAGAACTGCTGGAAAGAGTCCAGTGCAGAGACACAAAGATGATGGAGTGGAACATCTCCTTGCTGAGGAAAGGCTGAGGGAGCTGGGTCTCTTGAGCTTGGAGAAAAGGAGACTGAGGGGTGACTTCATCAATGCTGACAAATAAGTGAAGGGTGGGTGTCAGGAGGATGGAGCCAGGCTCTGCTCTGTGGCTTCCAATGACAGGACAAAGGGCAACAGGTGTGAGCTGGAACAGAGGAGGACCTTCTTCACAGTGAGGGTGACACAGCATTGGAAGGGGCTGCCCAGGGGAGTGTGGTATCTCCTTTGGAGATATTTAAAACCCACCTGGATATGTTCCTGTGTGACCTGATCTGGGTGGTCCTGCTGTGGCAGGGGGATTGGACTGGATGATCTTTCAGGGTCCCTTCCAATCTCTAATGTTCAGTGATTCTGTGAAACTAATTCACTCATCTCAGCTGTGATTCTGTAAAGGGCATAGCTAAACATAAACCCTAGTCATGGGGTGTGTGGCAGGAAACCCCATGCAGCTGAGCATGCCCTAGCCATGTTCACATGGGCAGGGGCAGTACATCAGCCCCTGGTTAACGCTCCACCCTCACAGCAGCAGAAAATACCAAGTGACAGCTACTTATAGCTGTGTGCAAGAGAAATAGGAGTAGGGATGATCCTACAATGCATCGAGAGTGTGGCCAGTAAAGCAAGTGAGGTGATTCTCCCATTTTACTCTGCTCTTTTGAGACCCCACCTGGGATCAATTGCCTAGAGAGGTTGTGGCTGACCCCTCTCTGGAGGCCAGGTTGGATGAGGCCTTGAGCAACCAAGTGGTGTTGACAGGTGTCACTGCTAGTGGCAGAAGGGTTGGAGTAGATTATCTCTAAGGTCCCTTCTGACCTGAGCCAGTCTGTGATTCTATGATAAGCAAATAGGTCATTTCAGAAGCACCTGTCATGCTACTGACTTCTGAACCTGCTTAGATAGCCAGTGAAACAGCTACTTCACCACTGGGTTTTCCTTTGACACAGGTCACACTGATGCAAAGGCACCGACCTCCAAAAGACGTGTGGTGGGTGCCTCTGCCTTTCCTTTTGAAGCAGCTGCAGGTTTGTACCCACAGAATTTGATAGGTCTACAACAAAAATTTGCTACAAGCAGCCACAAAAGCTGGACAAGTGGGGTTTATTGTGAAGTGACAGCCATGCTTCTTTAAACACCCTTTCCTAGATGTCTTGTAAAGGTATCAACTATGTCCACGTGCTTTCATTTCATGTTTGTTTTTTCAACAATCATCCAAAAAATAAATCAAACCCTCCCAGTGAGAGGGAATGTGTTTGCATTTTGCTCTAAAATTGGAAAAATGCATGGAATGAAGAGTCTTCTGCAACAGCAAATACGTCACAAGGAACCTGTAATTTGCTGTTATTTTCATAAACCTGCTTTTAATATGGGGTAGAGTTGAGTCTCCCTTGCTAATCTGCACTTGTGAAACCCCACCTGGAGTACTGGGTCCAGTTCTGCAGTCCCCAACATCAGAAGGACACAGAGCTCCTGGAAAGTGTCCAGAGAAGAGCAATGGAAATGATCTCAAGGCAGCAGAGAACAGGCTGAGCAAGTTGGGGTTGTTCAGCTTGGAGGTTCCCACATGACCTTCTAGCAGCTTTCTAGTCTCTGAAGGGGGCTACAAGAAAGCTGGGGGAAGGCTTTTGATGCAGGTGGTAGCGAGAGGACAAGGGGAAAGGGTTCCAGACTTGAAGAGGGGAGATTGACGTTGGACATGAGGAACAAATTCTTTCCTGTAAGGGTGGGGAGATGCTGGAACGGGTTGCCCAAGGCACTTGCAGCTGCCCCATCCCTGGAAGCATTCAAAGCCAGATTGGCTGGGGCCCTGAGTAACCTGATCTAGTGAAGGTGTCCCTGCCTGTGCAGGGGGGTTGGAACTGGATGATCTTTAAGGTCCCTTCCAACTCCAGCCATTCCATGAATCTATGATTACATTTTTTATGCCCTCAGAACACCACAAACCCATTCTGTTTACACATGTGAGCACTCGGCGCTGCTGTGTGTTCCACATATGGCACCACAAGGCAGGTGCTCAAAGCATGAGGCACGCACATGTACCAACTGCCTTTCAACATCCCGACTGAAGTGCCTCACTCAAAAGCATGTGTGACAGGGGTTACCACCAGCATATCACAGAATTACAGAATCACCGAGAGTAGAAGAATCCCTCCAGCCCAGGACCCATCACCACAGCAGCCAGACCAGCGCACTGAGAGCCACAGCCAGGCTGTCCTTCAACACCTCCACAGATGGGGACTCCTCCACTGCCCTGGGCAGTCCATTCCAGTCTCTGATCACCCTTTCCAGGAGGAAGGGCTTCTTAACATCCAACCTAACCCACTCCTGATGCAGCCTCAGGCCCTAGTCTCTCATCCTGATGCTGACTGCCTGGGAGAAGAGCCTGGCCTGACTACAGCCTCCCTTCAGATAGTTGTAGAGAGGGATAAGGTCCCCCCTGAAGGGGAAGAAACACTGAGAAATCCAAGTTCTTACAATCAATGGGGCTCACAATGCAAAGTCTCTTTTCAAATCTATCAGTTTAGGGTGGAGAATAACAAACCCCAGAACACTATGATACAAACCCCAGAACACTATGATACTACAGCAGAGTGTAATCAATAGTTTCCCCATCAGAAAATACTAAGCAATAGGATAAGCTGTGTATTAACACTACATCCAGAAAACATACATGCTATGGACAGTGAAGCATAAATTCCAGATTTCTACTGTTAGAGTCACAAGGGGAAATGTTAAAAACCCAACAAAAACCAGTAGTTTGAAAAAGACAACAAGATGAAAAGCAATGTGATGGCAGTAGAAAGCAGGAGTATAGGATCTGCAAGCTGAACACTGTCAGCACTTTCAGAATCAAGGTACGTACAAGAAACTAAAAATGGAACATGTAATTTGCTGCTGCCGTTCCCAATGTGAACATCCCAAACCAGCTCACGGAAGTTACTTGAGATTCCTACATAAGACATGTACACGACAAGTCAGATCAGATAGCTGCCCTGTATGGGAAACCATGGGATGAAATACAGAGATTCCTTTATCACTCAATCACTCTGATTGGAAAAGACCCCTGGGATCATTAAGTCCAATCATCTACCCTACCTTACAAGGTCACCCCTAAACACCTCATCCAAACCATCTTCAAACACATTCAGGGACGGCAACTCAACCACCTCCCTGGGCAGCCCATCCCAGTGCCTGACCACCCTTTCCACGAAAAAATTCTTCCTAATGTCATAGAATCATAACGGATTGGAAGGGACCCCAAAAGATCATCTAGTCCAATCCGCCTGCAACAGCAGGATCACCTAGACTAAGTCTAAAAAGAGAAGCTGTTTGTAAGGTCTCAGTGCAGCAGCAAAAGCTACGGTCAGTTTGCAAGTGGGTGCCAGCACTAATGAACAGACCACAGGATTTGTCTTCGCTGACTTCTGTCTGGAGGAAGACAACAATACTGAGTGCAGATCCTGCAGTTAGGGTAGACTGGCATCCCAGTTAAAGCAGAACACCCCTATCCAATCCCAATCCCCAAGTTCACATCTAGTTAGCAGAGTTTTAAGCATTTATTCCTTAAATAGGGAAGTTTTAAAGATTTTGATGGTTAAACATGGCTTTTACTGAATTGGAGATCCTTCAAAAGCACTGTCTTCTGGGCAAGAGGCATATTCAAAACTGTAAACGAGAAAACTCTGTTGCTACTGGGTTTTGGGGGGATTCTGCTCCTACACTGACATCTCTTGCTCATTACTGGACAATTGGCAGTTGCTATTATTATTAGCTGTTTATCAGTGTGCCCGCCTTTCCTGTCTTAAATAAATGATCCGACGTTAAACCCTTATGGATCACACCTCTTTGTTTGCCATCGTTGAGAGAGATCATTTTCTGCTCAGAATGGAAATGATTAAATCATATAAGAAAGGATCACGCGTGCTGCTTATTCTCTGGCATCATATATGGAAAAATATTGCAGTTGGTTGAATTGTCTAGTTGAAATTAGCCTTTAAAGGAAAACAAAACAGAAGGGAATTGTGCAAGTGGATGCATTAGGGCTTTATCAGAACAAGGAGTGAGTGGTGAAGAGGGAGAAAAGATGGTGGAGTTCGTGTTCCTGCAGATTAATTTATCAGTCTTTATGGGTACATGAAAAGAAAATTATGGCTACCTATAAAGGGCTAATTAGGGCACCGAGTGTAAATTGTCTGCAGCTAATCTGGGGCAGTTCATAAAAAGCTAACAATAAAAACATAATGATGTGTTGTATTAAATGGGCAATCTTCAGCGAATGGGGCTACATTTAAAAAGGTCTATTGGAAAAATAGATCCTTTATAGGGCTTAAATTGAGGACAACTCATTAAATGCACAGCGTGCTTTGCTGTTCGGCCCCGTAATGACTAACGTGCACTAGACGTGCATTCCAGAGAGTGTTTCTGGTCTTGGGAGCAAGGAAGAACTTGGGCAACAGTTCCAGTTTTTAGTGCTCCTTCACAGTTTTATACTTCGTCATGCAGCCCAGGTCCTGCTGGTGAGCGGTTACTGGTGTAAGCTGTCCAGACTGGGACAGTTGCTGTGACCCAGCCTTCGTACTCAAGCCTGGAGAGTGGACATTTGAGAACTTGGCAAAGGCATGAGTTAGAAATCTTGTGTAAAACCTCAGTTCTGTCTGAAAGGAATAATTCATAATTGCTGTAATTTGAGAGTGCAGAGAGCGCACGCTGAAAACTCATCTCTAGAAAGCCTCCAAACGCAAGGGCGGCGTGAACAGAAAGGCAAATTAATTTGCCCAAAATAATGTCAGAAAGACAGTTTGCCTCACTCTTTGCTTTGACCACACCATCATCTTTTTGTCTTGTGACTGACTTCCTCTTCTCACTCACACCAGACAGGAGCTACTTGTCTCTGCTTCGTGGGCTCTCTGGTCGGCCTCCGTGTGCTTTGCTTCTGCTGCCACTAGTTTTTGGGAGGAGAATTTTCAAGTGTGCCAAGCATCAAGTACATTGTCTGCCCTTGCCCTTCAAACTCTCTGTAAATCTGTCATGGGCAAATGCTTAGACAGAGCTCAAGAACCACGAAAAATTCAATACAGCTTCGCACTTTGCTGGCCGTGGTGGTCTCCTGCTTGTCCTGTTTCTGCCATCCCGAGCAGCCCATCCACGTTCAGCCGGCTCATGCAGTGAGATAAGAGCAATTTCTGGGAGGCAGTTGCTCTGTTTGCAGCTTTCTTATCCAATAATATAACATTAAAAGTGATTAAAAATGCATAAGGAAAAGCAGGAGCTCATGAGAGTGGGGAAGCCTTCAGGGAGCGTAACAGCCGCGAGTCCTGGGGCATCGCTGAAACACTGCAGAAGGCAGGGCTCCAGTGGGCGCTTCCTAGAAGTGCAGTTGAGCTCCTTTGAGAGAAAGCAGGTCCGTTCCCACGGACTTGAAAATCTGCAGGCACCAAACAGAAGGTATAGGTGGGAGTTTCCTCTGCAGACCTTTCACTGCATCCGCAAACAAGGGGTCAGCTCGCTGCATGGCGTGAAAATGCAGGTGAGTACAGTTAAAAAAAAGAAGAAGAAAGCAGAAGAGCTCTGTGCTAACCATGTTACCCTCTCCTGGGTAAAAGAATCAGCAATTATACTTGCATCCACGTCTTAGCAGGCCGTTTGAGCAGAGGTCTCTGCTTCCCTGGTGTGACTGCCGACCTAGAGAATGTTTAGGTCGCAGACGATGGGTCTGTTTGGTTGTAAAATAAACTGTTTCAAAGCCCCGGCACTCCTTACATCTGCCACTCTTGGCCTCACGTGTTAGTGATGTATTTGCTGGTAGAGAAGAATGTTGCTGGACGTGTGTGCATTGGAAAGCTGTAAATTGTTTTTCCTTTCTTTGTTTCTGTTGATCTTGGTTTGCAAATATTAAGCAGATGTAGGTCTCGATATGGACAAATGTGCTGCAAAATGCCCCTCAGCTGAGGAGATTGTAGCTGCTTTTCAATTATTAAAAGCATATGCAGAGGAATAAACCGCACGGCGGCTAATTTCAGAATGAAGGTTTGCAGCGGATGCAGAAGCCCCAGTGAGCAGAGGTTCGGGTTACAGAAATGCTGATGCCCTTGAACGCATGGAGCAGAATCTCCAGAGATGAGGAGGGTTGTAGGTTGGCACGATCACCAGAATGATACTCTGCATGTCTGAGAGAGCGCCTGTTCAATGCCACGTGGCCCAGGTCTTGCAGTTACACTGCTGACAAGCGTGGAGTTTCTCGTGTGTTTGGGTTGGCCTGAAGAGAGAGGCTATGTCCATGCAGATCATGGATGAGCATGAGATTGGGTATTTCAGTGAAGGGAGGCTGCGCTCTTCCTCCTGTAGGGGCTGGTCCTCTCTTTTGTTTCTTTCTCTTTCAAAGGCAGTTCTGTGAACAACTTTTAAGGCAGGCGATTCTGCGAACATGGCACAAAACAGAGCTCTGGAAAAGGGGCAGAGGTCAGGAAGGATGACAGAAGATATGGCTGCATTACCACCCTTCCCTTCCTCCCCCTTCCCAATTTCTATTTAACAGCCTCCCTGTAAGAAAAGAAAGGGATAAACCTTCATAATTAATGCCTGATTCAAACCCAGTGATTCCAAGGGCCCTTGCTGGAGGATGTAACCCAGGACAACATTTTAGCTATCAGTTGGGGTGATGGTCAGAGCTGCTTCAGGGGTATAATTGTACGTGCTGCTCCTTCTGCTCCCTGTGGAAATCCTGGCCTTAAGCCCAGGAGAGTCTCACAGCTTCCCCAGCGTAATGAAAGCCCAAGCAGTGCTTACCCATCCCGTTTCCAGCCCTGAACCAGAAGAAGAGGAGGCTAAGGTTGTTCCTCATACTGCAAGGCACAGCAGGAGCACTTCTGTGTCTGTGTTTACTTCTGTGTCTGTGTGCTGCCCTTGCACAGTGCGAGGGGAAGATGCACAGGGCTCTCAGAGCTGCCCTTGAAGGGTGGCACTCCTTTCTTGGAATCCAAAACTCCTGCTTTCTCAGAACTGAACACATCTACTCCAGATAGACCTGGGTCAGTCTTGCCTCTGCTTGGACTTCAGCCTTTCCAGAAAGGCTTACAAAGACTCTGGCGGGTTACAGAGCACCTCAGAGAAGCGATACAGCTTTCATCTCGCTGCCTAGTAAAATTACTGTTTTCATGTATTTTTCTAAAAATGTTTTGAGCCCCAGCCAGCCAGCCAGGGCCGACTGCTGCTCAGGTTATAGAGACGAAAATGCATCAGCAAGTATAAACTTGTCTCCTTTTTATCTGTCTCTGGATGCCAGCTGTGCCAGGGATCTGTCGGGGGCTTGGAGGCCAATTCTGACATGGAAATAATCAGAATCGTCAAGAAGATATGATGACCATGAAAGGTCATCTTCAGGCTGTCAGCAACAGCCATTACCGTAGTTATGCTTCAAACCACCTGCTAGGTAGGGTTGGCTTTGTCTAGCAACTGGCACAGTCTGCAGAGAGAAAGAGTAGGATATCAGGAGGCCATTGTGACTTGTGTCTTATTTAAATGGCCCAATTACTTCTGACCAGCTTTAAGCTTTCTCATTCAAATCCTTGGATCATCCAGACACCACCCGACCAAATCCTTGGATCATCCAGGCACCACCCGACCAAATCCTTGGATCATCCAGGCACCACCCGACCAAATCCTTGGATCATCCAGACACCACCCGACCAAATCCTTGGATCATCCAGGCACCACCCGACCAAATCCTTGGCACTCTGAAGGTCAGTTTTGTAGCTCAGACATAATGCCAGAAGGTACTTATGGGAAGAGTTTATGTGTCGATTGTGCCAAGAGCCAGGCAGTGTGAAGAGCAAATAACACGAACCCTTTTTTGACCCCGGGTACCAAAGAATGCTACACTGAGGTCCCTCCCAATCCGTTATGATTCCATGATTCTATGATTGGACACCTAGAGTAGGTGGTGTCACTACAGCCCCGAATATTTATAAACAGTGAGTAGCCTTTGTAAGGAAAACATCTTGTACAAACACCAGAAGACCCTCTCCTTCCCAGAGGAACCACTGGAAGCTGTTGGCTGCGTTATTCCCCTTGAGAACTGAGCAGGATTTGAGCAGCACGGTCCCCACCAGACACTGCTGTCCCTAAAACCATCCTGCCTTCACCGTGCTGCCTCACAGCCCCGTTTGCGTGGCATGCTCCTTTGCTCTCACCTACTGTTCTGCATCCTCTTCAACAAAGACCTTTCTTTCACAGACGTGAGTTATTCCAGTAACCAGGGTTTTATTGTCTCACTTGCAGATTTTGTGGACAATTATTCACAGGGAAAATATTTATCCTGTTTTTCCCGATCTCATTTCTACACCTGCCAAATCGCCTCACCCTTTCCAGCTCCTCCTAATGCCCATGAAGATCCCATTGTATCATTTCGATCCATTTCGTCAGCTGAAGAATGCATTGCATTGGGCAGGTCTGGCTTTACTGCCAACTATGACAGCTTCTTCAAGTGGCTGCTAGTATCCCTGGGACAACAGAACGGTCTCAGCTTAGCCAGAATGGCTTTAGACTCCTGGCACGGCTCCACCACAATCAGTGCCATTAGTAGCAAAAATACTCACTCCGTAACTCCCCACTTCATTTGGTTTGTGCAGTGAATTCACACACTGACGATGGCAAGGGCCAGCAATGCTCTTTCTCTGCAGCCCCTGGAAGAAAGTAGGGCAAAAACATTGTGAACATTTACCCAGTGTGTATTCCAGCTTCAGAAACCTGGTGGTGAATACGTGGTCACGTCTTTAAATTATTTCCTTTCCTAACTCTCCTGTATTTTTTTAAACCAGTCCTATGATTTTGTGGTCCAACTCGTGCATTTTAAACCCTGGAGGTTTGCAGTGATATATGAAATAACTTCTGTGTTTTAAACAGGTTTTATGAACTGTGGATCTTAGTGATTTGCTGTCACTGAGAGAAGGTTTATGGTTGCAGCAAGATATGAACTGATAAGGGTTTAAGTCCAGCCTATGCAATAACAGAATTGATGTGCCGTTTCCTCCTGTTTAATCAGTGATTAGAGTAGGAATGTGATGCATTTGACGCAGTTGGTGCAGGCTGTGACTGTGGGAGTTTCTTATTTGACATGACTGTGGCTAGTTATGACCTTCATTAAAGATTTCAGCAGATTCCCCTGGGAATGGAATGAGCCTCCAACCTCAGTTCGGGTGCTACCATTTCCCAAATGATTAGGGATGCTGAGCCTCTTTGCTACCCACTGGCTTGGACCTACGTTGCTCAGCACCTCCAAGAAGTTATGTCACACTGGGATCTGGTACATCAAAGCATCCCAAGCTAAGGCGTATTTTGACTGGCTGTGGGGCACAAAGTAGTTTAGGTCTTCGTTTGTGGCACTCTGGGGGTAGCTGCTGTTCCTAGAACAGCTAGTAGGTTGGGAGGGAAAATAACTGAGCCAACGGGAGCAGAAAAGCCAAGAGAGATCTCCTAGAAGGAAGGGTCCAGTTTTGAAGCCCTTGTGCTGGGACAAGGTGATGCAAAATGCATGGGGCTGCTGCCTGGGGGGTGCTGGTCAGAAGGAGCAACTGAATGGCATAAATTAAACGTGATCCAGCACCGTAACACATGGGGTGAATTCACAGGAGAAGCTCACAAAACAACACCTGAATGCATGGAAGAAAAGTGTTGCTTGCTTACCCAGCAGATGGTGAAGGGAGTTCAACACCTCCCTTATGAGGAGAGGCTGAGGGAGCTGGGTCTCTTTAGCTTAGAGAAAAGGAGACTGAGGGGTGACCTCATTAATGTCTACAAATATTT
>JAOXOE010000001.1:110572496-110583675 GCA_028565055.1 Phoeniculus purpureus
CCCTCCCTTCCCTCCCTCTCTCTTTCCCTCTCTCCCTTTCTTTTCTTTCTCATGCTATTTTTCCCTCCTTTATTTTCATTAAGTCTTTCTCCATTTTTCTGTCTTCTCCATCTCCTTTTGTAAAACAAGGCAGCTGGGAAGATCTGCTGTTTTAGACAGCTTAGTACGTTCCTCGAAGCCTGTAAGCAGAGAAAGACCAGGCAAGAGAGGGAGAGCAAGCAAGTTTTGACAGTGATAGCAGTGAGCCGAGGGAACATCTTAAAAGGAACTAGCCCTGTCTTAGGAAATTAAAAAGACATGTGTGTAGCTGTTAAAAAAAGCCTGAGAAAAGTGTCTGTGGATGTCTGTGGCTCTCAGGCCGGGCAGTCCTGCAGGAGGAAGTTTACAAGAGCTACGAGTAGTGGTATCCATGACTTTAATCTGCTCTTGGAAATTACTAGTTCTAAGCATGCTGGAAGGAATTAAGACCAAGTAAGGGGTTTCGATGTGAGTCTTTGATGCTTTAAGAAAGTAATTTGATTGCATCAAATGGGTCCCAGGGATAGGACCCTTCGTCCATAAATACCACCGATCCACATCATTAAAAAACCCTCGATCTGCACTTTTTCCTCTTCTTTTTTCAGTGCTAATACTCTTTGGACATAAGAGGCCCGCAGCTGAATCAGCAGGGAGATTGATTTCTCTCTCTCCCTTTAAAAAAGGGAAAGAAGGTCCCTTTGGGTCAGGGTTAAGGGCTTGGAAGGGGTCTAATGGGAAAGTTCATCTCGCAGCTGCCAGCGGTACATCGTACCAGGCCCGTGGATAACAACAGGATGTGGGTTTTGAGCTCTGTCAGCTCCTTCATGATATATTTCTTTTTAATTTTCTCTTTTTAAAATAATACACCAGCAAAGAACATTCTTTATTATCATAACAAAAGCTCTGCTCCAGTGACTCTGAGACGTTCCTAATTGTTTTCAATCCGTCAGGAGCGCTTTCTGTTTGCATTTCTGCAGCCACTCAAGAGATTGCTGTAAAGAAAACAAACAACAACAAGAAATGGCCTGGTCTGGCTCAGGGGCTGGGTAATGGGTCACAGCACTTTCACCTCCCTCCGCTCCCCACCCCTGAGCAGGAACCAAAAGCTGGACTGGTGGGTACCGACTCCAGTACCAGCTTTGCAACAGCCAGTTTGAAGCTGTTGTTAGCGCTGGAAGTCAGCACCAAACAGGCACAGCGACAGTCAGGCAGTTAAAAATAAACTCTGGTGGTGGTGGAAGACACAGGGAAAACACCCCGTTCACCCAAGTGTGGAGATGGGAAACGAAGGGGAAGAGTGCATGCCGCTCTTCGCACTGCCTTCCCATGCATGAGAAACAGAAACACATTCCCCACAGAGCCCAGCACATCTGATGTCACTTTTCACACTGTGTCATGAAAGAGATCTCATTAACATGAGAGAGAAAGCTTTCTGGAGTGGTCTTATCCTAACTAGGAGCCTACAAGAGCAGGATGATGCGTAGCAGCTTTATAGTGCCGGAACAGCATCCTCGTGAGTGCATAGTACTGGTCTCGCTGTGTGATGGAGGCAGCTATGGGAGCAGAGGAGCTACAGCAAAGGCAGTGCAAGGAGGCCCAGGGCCCCCCACAGATATCTGCTGGCAGAGCTGGGGCACACGGGCCGTGGGAGGAGCACCGAGGAATTTTCCCAGCATCATTCCTTGCATGTGTGGGTGTCGCCTCCCACCACAGAACCAGCATCCTGTTAGGGATCTCAGAACTACAGCACGAATGCTGGGCCCCCACCCTCGAGGGAGTCCCTGGTGTCTTGCGGGCTTTGGGAGACGGGTTCTACCTTCAAAAGCTGCAGAACTAAGGTGGGAGGAGGAGCTGCCCCATACAGTAAGAAGCTGGGCACTAAAGGCAGCATTCATGTTGCCCCCTAGAAAAGCTCATTAGTCATCAAGGCTGTCCCGCTCTGTTAGTGCTGTAGTGACCAGTGGTCTGTCTGCAGCCACTCTGCAGATCACTAACTGAGTGCTGTGATCATGGTGGTCACAGTGACTGTGGCACATAGCCGTAGAGAAGAGTGAGTCCTGACCTGGTATGCTTTGAAGGTAGCCAGAGAAAACGGGCTGTGGATAAATCCACTGAGGTTTAATCAGGTAATCCAGGGTAATCCAGGAAGTTGAAGACAGGACTGGACACTGAGATCCTTAATCGCAGCTCAGTGGTATAACCTCATGTTCCACTGAGACCGTCGTCATGCAGCTTTCCCTGGCCATCAGGGCTCCAGATGTCTCAGTGCAGAAGGAGCTAAAGAAGAGTCAGGGCTGATTTTGCATGCAGAAACTAAAGAGTGGAACCACAGGAACTGTCTGTCAGTGTGTTTGGAAGGCACTCACCAACCTGGCATTTGATATGCCCTGAGCTTCTCTCAGTTACCTGCACTGAAAACACAAGGGCTCTGACTGGGGACAGGTCTGGGTGAAGAGCAGGATAGTGCAGGGCACCCAGAGCCAAGGGGCCTGAGTCAGGCAGAATCACAGTATCCCACAGTAATCATGGTTGGAAGGGACCTCCATAGCCTACAACCAACAACAAAAGACCTAAGTACCTGAGTACCTAAATACCTGATTGATCGATTAACACTGAATAACGCCTTACATGCCTGCCACTATAGCAGGTCCTGAAGCACCATGTCTGTACGTTTCTTGAATACCTCCAGGGATAATAACCCAACCACCTTCCTGGGAAGGCTGTTCCGGTGCTTCACCACTCTTTCTATAAAGAATTTCTTCCTACTATCCAATGCAAACCTCTCCTGCCTCAACTTCAGACCATTTCCCTTGGTTTTGTCATTAGTCACTAAGGAGAACAGGCCGACACCCACCTGCCTACAACCTCCTTTCAGGTAGTTGCAGAGGACAATGAGGTCCCCCCTCATACCTTTGTATGAAGGATGAGATGAAGGACCTGTGTCAGAAAGGGCTTATCCTGTTGCTTTGGAAGTCATGGCTCCTTTTGCCCTGCCACAGACTTTCCACTCATGCACTAGGCACATCCTTCAGCGATCTTTGCTGCTGGTGCCCCATGCACAGAGCAGGAGGTACCTTACTCTGCCTCATCAGGGAGCTGTAAATGATGGTCTCTAACCAGTTTGAAGGGGCTCTTGTGGTTGCTTTTGCAAGGAGCCTTAAAAACTTCAGCATGGAGCAAACCTTGTTTTGGAACACCTCCTTGGTCTCAGGACCAAGGAGAAAGCCCATGGTGAGAAGAGCCATGAGGTTCCCATTCCCTGCTGCTGCACAGAGGTGGCCCATAAGTCTTTTAGCAGGGCACAGTTTCCCACCTGTTTTGCACCAGCACGAGGAGCTCTGCTAAACACAAGGCAGCAGTCAGGTCCATGCTTTCCCACAGGAAGCACTGGACACAGAGATAAGCTCCTCCATGTTAACGCTGAGATAACAGCAAATCTCTAGCATCTAGGAACATGAAGCATGGCAGCCACAGTAGCCATGGGGTGTGGGGGGGCTCTGTCACATTTTTCATAAAGAAGCATGATTGCTTGCCCTCTCACCTTCCTGGGAACAGGGAGACAGACCCTTGGCTAGCCTGGCTTCTCAGGAGCATCGTTGCTACTACTCCTTGTTCCTGTGCTCCTTGACAGCTCTGTGCAGCTGCATGCAGAGATGCAGCGTAGCTGTGGGCAGCAGAGGAGCAAACAAGCTCTAGAACAAAACAGAAAGTGTGTTCTCCTGCAAACCTCATTCATAATGCAGAGTGAGCAAAGAGAAACGCTAAATATAAATGGTATTCCTTGTTGGGAGGAGAGGGAGCGTCTTGCACCGCTGCAGAGAGGCAGTGTGAAAGGTGAACCCTTTCAGAGTTTACATCGCTCCCCCACGAAACAAAACTCAGGCTACGTCGCAGCTACCACAAGGTTTAGTCAGGCAGTTGGATTACAAACATCACTAAACAGATAAAGGAATCCTTTGTATATTGAGATTTTTACTGTCTCAGGCTCTTTTTTTGTTTGTCCTTCCTACTTCAATTCAAATTCTCCAATTTTCTTTCCCACCGCTGGGTCTCCAGAGAATTCAGTCTGCGCTGGAACGATCGAGCTTTTTCTCAGGTTAAGCAAACGTGGCGCACGTAGCGCTGCTCAGCAACCGCTGCCTCTTGGAAGCGCTGCCGGTGGTGGCTGTGCCTTAGCAGGTAACTCATTACGCAGGTCCTTCAGGCTACTCTGTGGCCCAGTGGTCCAGTCAGGTGTTTTAAAGATGCAGGTAACTGCATGTGGAAGGTACGTGTTACTCTGTGTGTAGGAGCCCGCTGTAGTGGTGTGGCACAAAGACCTGCTCAGACCGTGGTCTGTGCGTTCTTCCTCTTGTACGCTGGTCGTTAATCTCAGAAATGCATATGAAATTGATTTCCTTTCCACAACATTGTTTTCCAATGACTCTTCTGTTTTCTTCTGCTTGTGTTTTGGCACTCTCAGGGCTTGGGAGCTACAAGGAATACAATTCAGAGCTTCTCGGAATGTTTCCGTGCCGCAGTCACCGGTGCTTGCTCGCGCCCGTGTTTTATGGGTTGTGGGTGCACCAAAGAGGCTGCAACGAGTCGGTAAAACTCAACGCAAGAATTAAAGTGATTCTGATCAAATGAGATTCTTTTGAGCTTAAATAAAGACAGCCAAGAGCTGAATGTAGATGTCATACCTGCTACTTGTTTGGGGCAGAGCCGGATTTTTTAACTGTGAAGTCCAGAAAGAGACCACAGAAGAGTCAATGGCTTCAGTACGCGCTGCACTTGTGAGCAGCGAACCCCCAGGCAGTGAAAGCCCCGCGGCAGCTCTCCCTTCGCCTGGGTACAGCGAGCTTACAAGCCGGGAGGGGGAAAAATGCAGCCGCATTCCTTTCGCACTCCCACTCGCCTCTGAGGTTCTTCCACTTCCTTCCTATGGCTTTTTTTAGCACTGTAGTGTTTTTCTCACGTCCGGCAACAAAGGATGTTTTGTGCTGCTGCTGAGGTTGTTGGTTTCTTTCTTATTTTTTTCTCCTCCTAACTTCAGATGCAGTTATCAGGTTTGGAAAGATCACTCTTGCTTGTTGTGGGGGAGCACAAGGGGTTTGTGCTCTCTGGCTCTTTACAAGTGTGATCAGTTGCTGGGATCGTGTCTCGTTGGTTCAGTTCTACCACCGGAGCTGACACTTGTATTTTCATGCAGCCTGCTTGTGAAAACCACCCTGCTGCAGCCCCAACGGCAGGGTGAGGTGACATTCAGGAGACCGCAGTGATTGCTCTGCTCTGTTACTGAGTAAGAAATGAAATCACTCAAGAGTTACTGCGGTGCAGCTGGGAGCAGAGCCTGGTGCGTACATCGAATGCATAGCTCATAAAGCCCACAACACTTTTGTGATGTTTTCAGATAAAAAAATAACCAGCAAGAGGACAAGGAGGAGCAGATCAATAACATAATCACAGCCCCCAACCTCTAGATAGTCAGCTCTCCCGTTTTGTGAGAGCGTAACGTCATGAAATCAGAGTGGAGAAATGCACCCAGGATTAAACCTTTAGGTTTTGATATATTAATGTCTCCAGTCAGTACAGCTGGGTCTTTGTCACAGTGATGAATTGCCTGTGGTCGCACACATTGACATTGCTCGCTTTGAGAAGTGAAACTCCAAACATCAGCCATCGCTGCGTCAGGTACCCTGGATATTGGATATTCAGGCACTCAGTGTTTCCAATTTATTATAATTTGTAGGCAGCTAGACAAGGTGGGGGGAAAGCCCACAGACAGCCTGGAATTATGTCATAAATCTCTAAAAGCCCTAACATAATCTTTAAGACTACCTTCAGTTGCTCATGCAGGGAGCACGAGTAACACAGAGTGAGCCTGAGGCTGACCTCTCGCTCAGCACTGCTGCACAGGTTGCGGTACCCCGTTAGCTTTGGCTTCTGCAGGAGTCGGTGCAGAAGGTGGAAAGGAAGTATTCAGCTCAGTGAAAAAATGCAAGGAGTGCTATCTCAATGCCTGCTTCATCTCAATAGTCAGAGAGAGGCAAAGAGAAGAGGAGAGGCAGTGAGTCTCCCCTGCCTGGTGTGCAAGTCCCTACTGGTTTGTGCAGGTGGGAGCAGAGTGAGATACCCCACACTGGCATGACGGAGACATTCTCTGTGTGGCACATAACTGGAGAAACAGACAGACCCATCTTACTTGCTGAGTGGTTTTTTTCCAGATTTCAAAGCAGTACCAAACCCAGCCCTCCCAAACAGTCAGCAAAATTCAGGAGCTCTCACACAAAGAGAGCCTTGATTAAGAAGACTACTCGGTTGCTACGGCACGTCTGGCTTCATATCCCTGCTGTCAGGTTTACCAGCAAGGAGGGAAAGAGGAATTTCCCCCCATTGTGAAAGCCTTGGCTCCGGCTCTGGTTGGTATGAGCCTTTGGGTGTGCCATGCACACAAATGTGGGTACCTGTGCAGACCAGGGATGTCTCTGTGACTCCCTAATAACTCAACTGTGACTCTGTTTCTGGTCTGCACCCCCAAACACTAGGCTGAGTGGAGGGAGAAATAATGGACCTGTGGGGCTTGAGTTGCCCCCTGAGTACCACCCTTGCTCCGAAAGTCTAGCTCCAGGAATTCATGCTGCAGGGTCATCCATCTCCTGCCAGATTATTGTTCTCCAGCCTCCCAGAAAGCATCAAGTTACCCACGTCACAGGCATCCCAGCAGTCCAGAGCTGAGATGAACACATGGAGATCTTAAGTTCTTCATGCTAAGATGCCAGGCAGTGAACTGGGAAGCCCAAGGCACATTTGCTTGTGTACTCCAGCCAGCTCTGCTGCAAGGACTGTGACTCTGACTGAGTCAAACACCCAGTGTGGTGATACCCTCAACAATCAAAAGTGAGTCGGTCTGCTATGGGGTTTGCCTAACATGAGTTAGCAGACTTGATTTAACCACAGCCTTTTGCTTGGTGTAGGTGCAGCCACCTTCAGCTGCTTCCAGGAAGTCATTTTAGAATACCCTGGCTGCCAGCAGAAGCTGTTTTTATCGCTGTGTGGAGGCATGCCGTAACAGCCTGATGAAAAGTGCTGCCTGGCTTTCCTGTGACCTGGACAGATGCAGGTCCCCAAGCCATCAGCTGATGCTTTCTAACTCAGCAAGCACTGTGGCTTATGCCAATCCCGTGCCTCAAAGGGACAAGGTGGTATCCCAGGGTTGTAGCCTGCATGCTGCGGTACAGCGAGGTACTCACCCAGGTAGAGAAACTTTGTGCTGTCAGCATCTCCCAGGGACACAGACTGCTATTCTATGGTCAACTCACTTTGCAAGTCAAGGAGAAGCCCACTAGTGTTTTAATTTCCAGAACAGAAATATTCTTAAGCACTTTCAGTAAACAGCTGCAGGAAGGGAGATGCTGTGAAGGCTTTGCCTTGCTTTTGCACTGCCCTGGCCAAACCCACCTCTGGCCACTGCAGGTCACACTGGCAGCCTGGCCTTGGAGCTACTATTACTTTAATGCTACTGGCTTACATTTCTGTCTGATGAGAAATGTTTAAAGCTGTGTCCCTCGAGTTGGCTGTGATCCTGTTTCGTTAAAGACAAGCAGGTGTTGCTGTGACACTAGCTGGACCTGTGCTGCTCTGGGACATTTCCCAGCCCTCAAGTGGAGTCTGGCACAAAGAGAGGAAATTCACCTACTTTGCCCCTTCCCGTAAGTGTTTTTTGTGAGCAGGAAGGATCCACCTTTCGAGGGAACACAGCAGGGCAGAGCTGTGCCCAGCCCAGCCATGGCAGCATGAAGGGCTGTGGTGCTCCATACCAGACCTAAAGCTGTAGGGAAAGGGAGGCTTGAATGGTGTGAGACTTGGCAAATCCACACGAAACCCCAGAGACCTGCACTCAGGAGAGCAACGCAGCCCCTAGGTCCACTCTACAAATCCCAAACGACCTATGGCTAAATTTCAGCTGAAAACTGGCTCTTTCATGCCTGTGATAACTGCACTTGACAGCCACACAGAGACCCTTTCATATTTAAAAATAGAAAAAGCAATTAATTATTGGAGTCAATATAAGGCGGGAGCTGGCACAGTAGCAGAACAGCTGCAGCAGTAGCGGTCTGAAGGTAGCAGAAGCTGTAGTGGATTTACAGTCCCCTCAGCCCAGGGGTACCCTCTGGGATGCGGAGCTGCTCAGACATGGGCACAAAGCGGATTCATGCCCCTTGGCAGTGGGGTTGGAAGGCAGCAAAAGTGAAACACTACCCTAAAGTGGATCACGGAGTTGGTGGAAATTTGTCAGACCCAGTGTGTCTCAGCTTTTGGGCGAACTCAAGCTGAAACACCCGTGTTCCTCCAGCTTACTGTTCTCCAGTGGCTGTGTGCAGTCAGAGACAAGCCTCGGTGGCTTAAACACCAGCTGTGATTTACTGGGCAAGCCCTGAGAGGCAGAGCCAGTGATTTCTTCTCTTTCCCATAGTGGGATAGTCTGGTTCAGTGCACACCAAAGCCAGGCTCATCTTTTTCATCTCCGTGTTTACCTCGAAAGACGTGGCAATTGGGATTTAGGGACTCCTGGTTAGGTTGTACATGAGGTCTTGGCAGCACCTGACCTTCAGTTGGCTATGGGTCCTTTGGACACCAGAAGGGAGCTTTCCTCATTCTCTTGGAAAATCCAGCAGGTTGGGGTTTTTTTTTTCCAAAAAAGGACAATTAGCTACTTGGTGGCTACAAACTGTCTCTTTGTTAGCCACTCAGTGAGCTACTGAAAGTCAGCTGCCTCACACAGCTCTTCTGCTGCAGGGCACTTGCACATGACCGAGCCTGCTGATGTTGAGTGAACCCAAGCCGAGTGGAGAAATGAGAAGCAGGTCCGGAGCTGAAGGAGACCGTGGCTGGGAACCCAGGGTGGGTGGTGCAGCAGCGAGAGCCGAGGAGAGACCTTTGAAGTGCAGCCCGTGGGCAGCTGCCTGGGCCCAAAGCAAACACTGCACAGGACTTCCACGTTGCTAACGACAATGAAAGCGGCTCCTGAAGTGATTCGCTTGTCCTGACAGCAACGCAGTTTGGTTGAATTACGAACAAAAGAGAAGCAGAAAAAGCGGGGAGCGGGTTGTCAGGGAGGCCCCTTCCTTGCATGGGCTGTGCTCACAGGCTCCTTTCCCTGTGCAAACGGGAAAGCCACAGCACAGCCGCGATTCGCGCACACAGTGGCTGCTCTTTCAACACGATCAAAGGCATAATTATACGCAGTGGAATTCTCCAAACACAGAAATCGCGTGTGATCCTCCCGGCATGAGGAACCGGCTGTGTGTGTCTGCAGAAAGCTCCCATTTGCTCCTCAGGCAGGCAGCCTGAGGTTGCAGCCAGGGGCAGCCCTGCCTGCCGCCACGGAGCTTCTCTTCAGCTGCCTTCCACCGAGTGAGCTCGCCCACGGCTCTTGGGCTGGCCGGGCGGCCAGCGGATGTGGAGTTCCTTTGTTTCTCTGTGTGTTCAAGGGGCTGCAGGGGAGATTTCCCTAAAAAGCGACCACTGCTTGCTTAGTTTATCCTGGAAAGGAAACTTTATTTATAGAAGCAACAGCAGCAACAGGCACCCTGAGCCCTAGCAACAGCAAAGTGAGCGCCACAGATGGTGGGAAATATTGCAAGGTGCTGCACTTCAGCTGCAGATTTTGTTCACGGTTTGCCTCTCTGCACCTGTCCTGTCTCTTCTGGGAGCTGTGGATGAGGAAGGCAACCTTCTTTCTTCTGCTGTACAGGTCTGTCTTCCCTGCCCTCAGCTGGCAGCGTAGCATGGTGCCTCCAGGGAAGGGCATTGCAGAGATCTGTGGATTATGGCAAGGGGCTGTGTTGGGTTGTGGTGCTAGGAGCCCTCCTACGGGTGCAAGAGATTTCCCTGGGGGTCTGAGCTCAATGGGGCAGCACCAGTCACATTACTTTTCCAGTAGCACTGGCTGCGTTGCTTTTTCAGTAGCACTGACTGAGCCTTTTGACTCCAAGGCTTTTCTGGCTGTTGTCTGACAACATCTCTGGCTGTTGTCTGAGCCCAAAGCCTTCACTCTACAGGATTATTGTTTGAGGATCCAGCCATTGCGCTGCAGTCTACCTACATCTGGTCTCCCCAGAGCACACAAGCTCAGGTCCATAGGAAATCCCTGCTGCTACTCACATTTGCCCCACTGATGAAGCTCACCTGATCTGCCTGCCAGAGTGCCCGCTTGCAAGGCAGCAATGCAAATGGCAGACCAGTCACATACATGTGTCCTCTTATCCAAACTAATCCTGGCTTCAGGAAGTTAGCCTGAGCATCTGGGACCAAGATTTCCCCTGTAATTGTCATCTTATGTAATGAGGTGGAGTTCTGAAGTGATCTTGAACTCAAGCAAGTCACCCTCTACACCTTGCTACAAGGAGTTTTGCTTTGTCAGTGTCCATAATTTGCTCTGTCCATTTATCTTCACTTCATTCAGTCATTCCTTAAACTAGCCACTGATAGTTCAGACAAGTACTGTTAAGATACTATTGACTGCTTTGTGGTCTGCACTGATCATCTTCACCAGCTTTTCATATCGCTTTACCCATGTGACTGTAGATTATCTAGGGGTGTTTTGTTAATAGGAGACAGATGGGAGCTGGGTGTCAAGTTGTGATTCTGAGGCGTAGGAGCTTCATAGCCTTTTTTAAATTTCATGATATTAAAGATAATTTAAAGTGATTAGTTTCTGGCATTTAACAGTTAGTAAGGCAAAGTAGATGTTGAGCAGAGAGGCCAGAGGGGAGTAATTCTTTAGTCTGAGTAGTCAGGCTGACATACACACATGTAGTACAAAAGACTCTGCATGCTCTGCATCGCTTGTGTTTGCCCTGGCACTGCCCAGCACTCAGTCCACTGGATTGCATTGTCTTTCTCAGTCGGGTGATGCACAGCACAGGAAGATTTAGGAAGAAGTGCTGCAAGGACTGATTCCTCTAGGACCTTGCGTATGAGACAAGTGTGCAGCTTACTTAGCCTGGCTCTATTAATTAGTTAAGTTTTAAAATCAAAAGCAAGCGGGTTTTCTTGCAGTAGTGTGCTCACTGTTGTAAAATTAACCGCACCACATTGATACTGGGTCTGAAAGGAGTGTCTTCCCTTCCCTTCCCTTCCCTTCCCTTCCCTTCCCTTCCCTTCCCTTCCCTTCCCT
>JAOXOE010000001.1:110583775-110615692 GCA_028565055.1 Phoeniculus purpureus
GAATATTTAGGAAGAAGTGCTGCAAGGACTGATTCATCTAGGACCTTGCGTATGAGACAAGTGTGCAGCTTACTTAGCCCGGCTCTGTTAATCAGTTAAGTTTTAAAATCAAAAGCAAGAGGGTTTTCTTGCAGTAGTGTGCTCACTGTTGTAAAATTAACCGCACCACATTGATACAACCCCACTGGGTCTGAAAGGAGTGTCTTCCCTTCCCTTCCCTTCCCTTCCCTTCCCTTCCCTTCCCTTCCCTTCCCGTCCCTTCCCTTCCCTTCTTCCCTTCCCTTCCCTTCCCTTCCTCTGTTGTCATACTACTGGGAGATCCTGAGCTGGAGATTCTTGGTGTCTACCTCTTGCTGTAGTTCAACAGATGAACTAAGTCGTTCCATTCTGGTCCATCCTGTCTCTTATTGCTTTTTCTAGCTTAAAGTCAAGTTGATGTTGGGTGGCATGTGTCCTCTGCAGACTTCTGCACACAGTGTTCAGCTGCCCTGCATGCGTCAGAGGCCAGATAACGCGGAAGGAAGGAAAATGGGATGCTCAAGAAGTGTCTTGGCTTGGGTCAGCTAGAACAAAAAGATATTCCAGGTCTTAAGCAACTGATTTTCAGAAGCCTTCCAGGTATTTATCAAAACTCACTACCAGAATGGCACGGGCCGCCACAGAAATCTTGATGGGTCCGTGTGGGGATGTGCGGCATCTGACAGCAACTGTCTGCTTACTCACTTACTGAAAGCAGTTTATGCTTTATGTTCACTGTCAGCTCCATTTTTTCCTGCTTAATTTGGATGCCTGGATGAGTTATTTTCTCACTGACTGGTAGAAACTACCCTTCTGATTTAGACCATACGGTTAAGGATCCAGAATTATGTAGCACCATGACATCTTCCTACTTAAACTGCCCTGATCCTTTTTGGAAGGATGCACTCCACCCCCAGCTTTCCTACTGTGTTCAAGGGATGCTTGTAACTTGTAAGAGATGGCTTTTCTACTGGCAAAAAAATACTGTCAGATTAACCTGGCAAAGTGCTGTTAGTGTGGACACACCTGGCAAAGCTGTACTGGCAGTGGAAAAACCCTTTCCACAGGCAAAACAAGTCTATCAGTAGAAGCCTTGGTTTGTCACTGTGACTGGAATGAGGGGAGAAATGGCTCAGGGCAGGGCTGGAGGGAGCTTTTATCGCCCATGATCTGGAAAAAAGGGTGGGTAGTGAGATGGCAGCGTTTGCTATTGATCGTAGACTATTAAGGGTAATAAAAATGACGGGCGACTGCAAGGGTTTGCAGAAGGCAGCCACTGCAGTTGAGATTGAGGCAATAAAGGAGCATGCAAGATTAATTTAGGTAAATGCAGAGTGCATGGGGAAAACTCCTCACTGTAGTTGTGCCTTTCTTCTTAGCGTGTTCTAGAAGTAAAAAGGAGCAAAGTTACAAGGATATCCCAAAGTAGAGAATTTCTAGAGGTTTGGAACTCCCTTGTCAGAAAAAGGGAGTGAGAGAACGCGACAGGGGTGCTGACGACAGTGAGTGCCCGGTTGTGAGTTGGCAGGAAACGATTTGGGCTACTTTTCTTCAATGCAAGACCTACGGTACATCCAAAATCGTGCGGTGCTGCCAGGCTGGAGACAGGCGGAGGGAGCAGTCAGAGCAGAACTGTGGAACCCGTTGCTAATGTGGACCCCATTAGTGCACTAAAACGAGCCCACGTACTGCGCTGAGAGCGAGCAAGGTGGAAGGCAATAAAAGGTACCTCAGAGAGAAAAATCCACTGACAGGCATGAAATGCAAGAATCCCTATCTCAGGGCATCACTAAGCTGCAGTTGGTGGAAAATGGCACCCTGGCCTGTGTTAGAAACTGGGTGTCCAGCAGGAGTAGGGAGGGGATTGTCCCCCTGTACTCAGCACTGGTGAGGCTGCACCTTGAGTACTGGGTCCAGTTTTGAGCACCTCAGTACGAGGGAGACATTGAGGTGCTGGAGCGAGTGCAGAGGAGGGCAACAAAGCTGGTGAAGGGCCTGGAGAATAAATCTTAGGAGGAGAGAGTGAGAGAGTTGGGGCTGTTTAATTTGAAGAAGAGGAGGCTCAGGGGAGACTCTCTACAACTATCTGAAAGGACACTGTAGAGATGTTGGTGCTGGGCTCTCCTCACAGGTAATTCGCGACAGAACCAGAGGGAAGGACTTCAAGCTTCAACAGGGTAGGTTTAGCTTGGACATCAGGGAAGAATTCCTCACGGAGCGAGTGGTCAGAGTGGAAAGAGAGGATGGGCTGCCCAGGGTGGTGGTTGAGTCCCCATCCCTGGATGAATTTAAAAGATGTAGTGTTGTGGGATCTGGTTTAGCGGTGAACTTGTAGAGTAGGGTTGATGGTTGGACTCAACGATCCCAAGAGTCTTTTCCAACAGGAATGATTCTATGATTGTACAATACAAAGGTTTTATTCCTGTGTGTTTAACTCGTTCCCATCCTTCTACTGTCAGCCCAAGGTGGAGGTGGGACATTGTGACAGACTGATCTTTAGACTGACCCACTGCTGGCATTCTTCCCAGTTCTTTGGGATAGCTGTAATTTACAAGACTCCTATTCAGAGACAATGCTGGGATCATGAGGTGAAGCTGCATCATAGTACAGAGTCAAAGTACAAGTGGGATTCTCCTGCAAGGAAAGTAACCCGTGTTTCATAATTACATTGAGGTTGGGTTTTTTTAAAGCATACAGTGGAAAACTGGAAATCAACAAAACAGCACTGGGAAAAGTGTCCTGCAAGTGTTCCTAACCATCTTCTGTTTCTGCCTGCCGTCAGAGTGCTTCACGCACAGCCGTAACGTCCAGTCGCTTGCAAGCGGTGTCTCACGTTGTGAAAGTCTGCGTGACGAGCCAGAACATGAAGTTGTGCTAATGGCACAGGGCTGTTTGTTCCGGCTCGTCAGAATGGGGAAGAAAACTTCGAGTCCATTTCTCACAAGACACCCATCTGCCCCAAGCCTGACCGCTTCAGTCGCTCACAGCTTTAGGAAGAGGCACAGGCTCGGCACACAGGGTGAGCCGTTTTGAGGGCAGCCCTTTGGTTTCTGCTGAGACAACACCGCTGCTTCTTCCTCAGCCCTAAATTCCCATCCTAGCATCTACACCCGTGGGGTCTTGGGGTGGTGTTAGGGTTTGTTAGACAACGTCACCCCAGATGTTACCTGCCTTTTGATGTCTAGCGAAGTTTAGAGGCAAACACCCAGAGGTCTTTAGAAGTGCAGGAAGGAGGTAATTAATTATTAAGAGACAATGAGCAAATAAAGAGGTTTACTTCACGGCAGGGATTTAGAATTTCACAGGAAGACTGGTAGAAGCTTGTGAGGAAATGCCAAGTAGCTGATACTCATCCACAGCCACAGCAGCGTGTTGATGGTGGATTTGTGAGACGTTTAAGGACAGCAGGAGGGGGCTGCACAGCTCGTGCCCATACCTTGCACGAGTAGCTGACTGACAGCCTGGATCCGAGGTAGTGCCCAGCTGTCATTGCAGTGGCTGGACCAGACAGTTAAGAAAGGAGATAATCTCGATGTCTCCCCTAGCCTGGCTGTCTGGCCAGGAGGAGCTCAGGGCTGGTGAGAAACAGCTGGTGACACTTCCTGCAAGCGGGTGCTTGTCCCAGCTGCAGCTACACAGGTACCGGAGAGCAAGGATGTTGGAGAAACGCCTTAGCCCCGGGACACAGGATGGCTCTGAGCCTCCTTGGTAAGGATGTGCCTCAGGAGCCAGAGAAATGCTCGGCGGGGGTGGCAGCAGAGTATCCCAGCGGCAGAAAGGCCGGGGGAGCCCAAGCTCGCGCTTTGGAAGTGCCTTCTTGCGTCAGCTTGAAGAGTTTCCATCATTTCCAAGCGGAAAGAGAGAGAGGGGTACGCGGAAGCTATTAAAGACACGTAAACTGAACTCGGAGGGCGGAGGACAGCGGGTTCCACTGGGAAACTGTGCACCTCATTTGAGGGGAGGGTCGGTGAAGGCTCATTATTGGAACAAAGACTTTTTCTGTCACGAGCAAGAGGAGCAGATGTTTAAAGGACAGACAGGAAGCGGCTGTGACAAATGAAAGCGTTTTTGATTGAATTCATGAGCTGTGTTTCCTGCCAGTAATTCATTCAGCTGTAGGCTAGATCAAAACATAATATTATGGTTTCATCAGGGCGCTTTTTAACACGAAGCCAGAACATACAAGCTCTTGGTGCTACAGGTAAAAAAGCCTTTAGTGCAGTTGGCCCAGAGGCTTCTATTTAACTCATTACTCATTCTTTTTCTTTTAAGTCAAGATGTTGTCTATCAGCAAACACCTGAGAGCTCCTACAGAGCCTGTTTTGGAGTTTGCACAGGCAGGTGTAGAAAGGGTAAAGCACTTGCTGGGCACCGCAGATGAGACGGGCTGCCTAAAAGTACAGACTGACTTCTGCTGAAGGCTGACAAAACTGAGCTTCCTGTTGGCTGCCAGGAGTGTCAGATCAAGCTGGTTATTGGGGGAAAAAAGCCCGGCAGTAGGATTTTTACTCGCTCCTATCAGCACAGGTCTGCAAAAGCTCTGTGTGTGTGTGTGCGCACACGCACGCGCACGCGTGCTAATGCTGATCTTTTCAGCTTCTCTTCCTTCCTCCTAATGAATTCTATTTGTTTACAGCCTCAAGGAAAGCTTGTCACTAGAAATTTCCTTCGGAGTTTTCAGCTCAAGATTGCACAAGCCATTGCAACACGGTGGTAAACAAGCTGAGGGAGGCAACGCTGGAGAATTGAGGCTTCTGTGTTGCACCATTTAGTCAAGTAAATAGTTACCAAATGTGCCAAGAGATAGAGAACTTAATCCCTGGCTGCAATGAATATCATCAAAACGGGATTTCTTTCCTATCCAAAACCTCAGAGTAGGCACAGGAGCTGTTTTGAACAGCTTATCCTTGAATCACTCCTTGTCCGACAGGGTCGGGTGCTGGGCTGTCCTCCTGAGACACAGCGCTGGGCTGCAGGCTGAACGGGGGCAGGAAAACTGGGAAAGAGGGCTTTCAGCTCTGCCTAGAGCTCAGGCTCATAGTCCTGGATTTGCACTTCTGGGGTAAATGCATGACTTGGCCGAAGCAGAGAGATGATAAGCCCCATGCCCAGATAGCATCTGCCCTCCTTCCTCCTGACCAGGCTTTCGGAGGAGGGTTGGGGACACTGAGGCAGCCTGTGCCAGCTTTCCTCCTCTGCAGGGGTGCAGTCAGCCTGGATTGGCTGCTGGGTGGCTCCAGGTCCCATCCTGCACTGAACGTCTCCTGTGCAGGTCTTGGTTCTTAGACTAAGCACGATATCCATGTGTCTGTCACATTAACCAGGAAGGATTTCTCTGCTACTTTTAACCCATTGTAAAGTTTCGGTAGTTCTGCAGGTAACCCTCTGAATACAAACGTGTTGGGGAATGAAGATACTGGGGGAAGCCTTGCAGCCATGATGTCCAGGGTGCTCTGAGATGATGTGGATCAAGGCTGCTTTCTGAAGGCTGAGATGAAGTTCTAGTTCACAGACTTTCCTTGCTGCAAAAAACAAAGTACACCTTTGGGGCAACCAAAACTTGTTACCGATGGTTGTGAAATTCAGCAAGTGGTTCTGGCGAGAGCAGAGCTGGGATATCTTGACTTTTTCGAAATAACTGAAGGGATTTGTTTTTTTTACTAGGAAACAAAGTTTGTTTTGATAATAAAGAACGGTCAGAGAGAGAAATACTTCCAGGGAAACAAAATAGTTTCAACTGAAGTTGAATTAAGACTTTTCTGTTCAACCCGAGTTGAATAGAACTTCTCACTTCTTTGATGAGATAAAAAAAGGGACTTTGGGCCATCAAAACAATGAAGAAAAAACCTGTCTGAGAAATAATAATAAGAGAATTTTATACTTCTTTCTGCTTATTCTTGTCTGCAGTACAATTGTTGATATTAGGAAACCTATTAGTTGGGGAGGGCTTGATGATTCACTCATGTGAGGAAGGCACATAACACATTTAAGGACTTGCATACTGAACCAGTTGAGCTAAAATATAAAGTCAGGGAAACTAAATGTACCTTCGCTTTCTTCAGTAGCAGAAAACAGATGAGCTGTCTCAACCCTTCAGCACACTACCTGGCCACACATCAGAGCAGCTGAGAAGATACAGTGTGATCTGCTGCCAGACAGCTGTTTGAGGCAACTCAAACCATAGAATTATGGAATGCCTTGGGTTGGAAGGGACCTTCAAAGGTCATTTAGTCCAACCCCCATTGCAATGAGCATCTTTAACTAGATCAGTTAAAGATTTCTCTGCTTCAGGTTGCTCAGAGCCTCATTCAGCCTGATCTGGAATGTTTTCCAGAGATGGTGCTACTACTACCTCTCTGGGCAACCTGTTCCAGTGTTTTACGACTCTCATCATAAAACCAGTTTTTTCCTGATATCTAGAGATTTGAAAATAGTTTTCCACTCTCCCAACCAAAGTATGGCATGCATTAATCTTCTCTGTGGTTTGGCTGAGGAGGAGAATCCCCAGGTCCTTTTGTCCCATCTTCCCCGGCAGACTTGCACCCAGTGAGTAGCAGCTCCTCGGTAAACAGTGTAATCATTAAATGTCAGCTTCTACTTGCCATTTAATTGCTTTTGAGTTTCAGCGAGCAGCTCCTCATTCATAGCAAATTGGCATTTCGTACATTCAAGATTGTGCTATTAACTGCACAATAGAGAGGCTGGTTTTCTGTAAATATTGAGATTTGGTAATTATAACCCAACGGTTATTAACACTCCGCGGCAGTTAAATGCTTCGGCTGCTGAATCTGCTGTGGGCAAACCTCCTTCTGGAAGAAGTGTCTTACCAGTGAGTGGAGGAAGGCTCTAGCTGCCATACTCGATTAACACCACGTTAATGAGCCAAGAGCCCACGCACCACAAGGAAAACATACCCTGAAGTGTAGCAGATGGGCTCAGAAGCCAAAGCCACACAATGGGGAAACCTAGGCAATGTTAGCTAAATTGAACAGCAAACAAAAGCTGGGCAGCTTGGCTGTCTTTGCAGTAAATATCCCAGAGCAGCAAGTATTCTTTACTGCGTGAAACTGTGGCCATGCAGGACTTCCCATTGGGTTCAGAAGGGCTTGGGTGTCATCTGGTTACAGGCAGCATGTCAAAACCCATCCAGAAACCACTGCTGATCGCCTGAGCTCTGTACCAGCATCTTCAGTGAAGTCCCTCAGTGATGCTCACGGAGGACTTGTGATTCAGCCCTTCAGAGAACTGCCCTGCTAACCCCCAGAGAGGCTTCATACGTCTTGTTGCTGAAGCTGCTCAAAATAAATTAGGCAAAAGCAAGTTGACAAATGTGACTGAATCAGTGTGGGGGGAGGCACTAACAGGTTAATCATGTAAACGATTAACAGCCGTCTGTTAGTCATACGTGAGCAACACTTCCCCACACGCTAGTGAAAGTGCTACACTTGCAGCCATGTCACAGCAGCAGAGAGTCCCCGCACTGAAATGCATTGGCTGGCAGGCAATGGGTGCTGCACATGGGCTTTAAGAATTGGTGAGTCTGTTAACTCGCCCACCAGAGTGACATCACTCCACCCCATTGATGTTATGTACAGGGAGCACCGCATTAAAATCCAGTCGCTTTCAGCCGTGTGTGCCAGGCAGAGCAAATGCACACTTGAAGCCCTTTGATGTAGCTGTGTGATACTACTGGTTTTCCAGCACTGTGGTTTGTCAGCCGCAGTACTGGTATTAGTGGGAGCATTCCGTCTGTCAGCCTGGCAAAAGCTCCCCTATTGCTGCTTGTCAGTGCAGAATGATTTCAAATGAGGACGGCTCTGCCTGTTTTCCAGAAGTTCGGCTATTGTCAGGAATTCTTGGGCAAAACAACTTGGCTACCTGGTCGTTGATTCAGCAGTCACGGTCACGAGTGCAAGTTATAAGAATCCAGAGAGAGATGGTATTTGCATGGAAGGGGCTGCCCAGGGGGGTTGTGGAGTCTCCTTCTCTGGAGACATTTAAAACCTGCCTGGATATATTCCTGTGTGACTTGGTCTACCTGATCCTGCTGTGGCAGGGGGATTGGACTAGATGATCTTTCGAGGTCCTTTCCAATCCAAACCAAACCTTCAAATCCCTTCCAAACGCACTGTGATACTGTGATCTTACGTCCCTGCCCTGGTCTCTGCATCAGTGTGTCCAGGAAAGAGGCAACTGAAAGACCCTGCAATTCCTCCTGGACAGTGATCTCTGCACTGTGGAGATCCTCAGCGCCATGCATGCCTGCTCAGGAAAAGAACAGGAATCAGGGAGCAATCTCGCCAAAAAAGCCTTATGAATACCAGAGCTGGGAAAGGGTACACCTGATCCTCCAAAACAGCCTTCTGCTCAGGGTTGGTCTGGCAAGCGAGGCTTTGGTAGAGCAGCATTTGGCCAGAGTTCATGGTGCCAGGGCTGGCGAGATGGGAAAGCAGCCTCAAACACATGCTTCTAGTTTCCAGTGGCCAGGAAGGGATTCTGCTTAATAATGCCGATGCCTGTATTCAGCACACCAAAGTGATAGTTGGCTCTGTGATCTTCTGAATCATTCCTGCCACACAGCAGCGACTCTAAGGCACCGTCACCGTGCTGTGTTGATAGAGGATTTTTGTTGTCGCCATTTTCTTATTAGCCAAAACTTTCTTTCCCTCACTCAGCTACCAGCCTTGCTTGTCACCTGTTTCTCATCTATTTTCATTAGAGAGGAGAAGTAATTGGTACATCTGGGCGTTATTGGAGAAACGGTTTGGCTGAAGCCATAATGTGGTAATTACAGGCTGCACTGAGCCACGCTGATGCTGTGTAAGTACATTTGCTTCTGGGTGTGTGACACTGTCACGTGCCCGTTTGGATGGCTCTTTTGGGGAAAAGGGAGGAGAGAGGGGGGCAGCGTGGAAGGCTGACCACATCTGACCTATCCTGTGTGTATGTGGTAAACCTCAAAGACACAAAGACCCCACCATCACAGCAGGAAGACAACAGTGTGCCCCACTGTAAAACGGACCGATGGCTTGTTTTCCAAATGGCTCGTTTTCCTGGGGATTCAATTATCCCGTGTATGACAACTTCCTTCTGGTCTTCTGTAACTGCAAACCAAAATAGCTCATTTTCACTGGTTTGGTGGTGCTTGCTGCTAAACAGCAGCACATGGCTGCTGGTACACCACAGAAGCCAGTAACCTAATGTAAAGCGTGACGGCAGGCTCTGGCAGCAGCCTGCGCTGTCTGAAGGAGAGTGGAAGACAGTAACCAGCAACCTCAACTGGCTCCATGTGTGTGCGTTTTTCAAATGGGGCTGCTAGATGCATCTCTGCAAACTCCCAGTCCTCCCAGAAGTGCCATTTCCAGTGAAGGAGAAAGCGTTCAAAGCCTTGGTGTTGTTCCACATCATTGGTACTTGGCACTACATCATCACAGAGCCACAGAAGAGACCGCTGGAGATCATCTGGTCGAATGCCCCTACTCAGTCAGGGCCATCTAGAGCCAGCTGCCCAGGACCATGTGCAGGTGAAGGGACCATGCCCATTGCACCAAGCTGGTAGCATCTACTTTGTGCCACGGGTTTTGGCTGCTGTTCTGCACAGCCCAGGTGGACGTTCAGAGGACTTTGCTTAGAGGGTGACTGCAAGCACCAGTGTAAGATGCTGTTGCGGTGACTGAACCAACCCCCTAGAAAACTGGATCAGTAATGGGATTTGTATATTTAACTGTCTCTTGGCATGTCATTGCTCCTCTGTATAAAAGGGTTAGAGAGGTGCAGATTTCAGAATGTGGAGGAAAGGTAACCTTCTTCTCTTGTGCCTGTTTCTGGGGTCACTCTGGCCTCCAGGCTGCATCTCTTCCATAGTTCACTGTACTGAATTCACATGGGAACACTGGTCAGGAAGGGGGTTTTCCCTTTGCCGTGGTGTGCTGTACCTTCTGATTTACCCAAGTGGAGCAGTGTTCATACACTGTGGAGTTCATACACGTCTCTGTTTTCATTTTTCACGTGAAATTGTCATACCTCTGATACATAGGGAGCAACATATTACCAAAAATACTGAAATAGGTGGGCGTAGTGGTCTTACCCTTTACTTGTGGAGCCATTCAGAGTAGAACAAGTTGACGTTTAGCCATGACACAGGTGAAAATGGCATTTGCAGAAGGAAGAAGACACAGCAAAAGAAGTTGGCTTAGTGTTGGACCGCTGCAAGCTCCACACCAGTTGTCTATCCAGTTTTATTTTCATAGCCAGAGACCACCATTTCTGTTTCTTTCTTCTCCCTATTTTTTTTCCAATCAGGGAAAAATGACATCCTTTTGGGCTTGACTAGAATGGAGTGATCTGTTCATTGAGCTGCTGAGAAGGGAAATTGACTTCATTCTTATCCGTCTACCTTATTAGCACAGATATTGCGGCTGCATTATCCTCCCCCACATAAAACCCTGTACAGTGGAGCCTTTTAATTGTCTGGCTAATTGTTTGGCCTCGGAGCTGTCTTATTTCCGATTGTCTAATTCTCATTAGAATGCCAGCTGACACCGAGTCCTCCAAAGCTCCCTTTAGCTGCTTTGAACCACTTCTGGACTAATTCTGTGGCGTTGAAAGCACTTAGAGAAAAGCAAGCGACAATAAGAAACACAGTGCAAATGTTCCTCTTCTCGAACGCATTCAACGTTTCAAACCTTGGCCATCAAGGGAGTCTTGATGCCTACAGAGCCGCAGCGCTGCTGTTAGCGTTCCCGAGCGTGGAAGATACGTGGAGTGAAAGTCTAGGCACAGATGCTCCAGTCCTTGGTCTGGAGTATCTCCTCCTGAAACCAGTGGGGTTTTTCACGCTACGGGTAGGTCATAAATCAGGATGGCAGGGTGCAGGTCCCCAGTGAGAAAAAGGATCACTCTGTATCACAGTGGTCTTTGTTAACCCTCCGTGGATCGTTTCTGGGGACGGCACACACAACCTGAATGAGACAACGCTGTGGGCTCACGCTCCAGATTCACTGCCAAGCAGCCCTTTCCCCACCTTGTGGCACTTCAGAGTCCAGTGTGGTCTGTCGCTGCAGTTAGAACACTCTCCTGCTGTCTGTTCCTTCGGCCGTGTCCTTTGAGCAGCTCTCAGACATCTGGTGAGTCCCTTGAGACCGGACGAACCTTGTTGGTATCAAAGTGAGCAAACAAAAGCAGGAAGGAAAACTTGGTGGGGCAGAACTCCCTCAAAGTCGTGTTCCCTACCAGCACCACTGCCCCAAGAGAAGATGGGGCAGGAAAATGCAGTCTTGACAGGTCCTAAGTCACATTTGCTAACCTAAAACCTGGGGAGGGTTTGAAATGTGACCGTCTACTGAAAACAGAGAGTAGAGAGCTGCTCTGGGTTCACTGCTAGTTTTAGCACTGGTCTCCTTGCTCACAAATACAGAAGCAGGAATGGCATCAGTGCTGCACTGGTGGAGGTTTTGCTTGTTCTCTGCAGATGGGGGGACCTCTCGCTTGACTTGGGGAGCCGTGGTGACTGGGAGCCAGCGGTCCAAGACTGCCTTTTGTTGCATCTTACCAGTTCATTGGGCAGAACAAAAGGTTTCAGGGAGCCTAAAGCTTGGGAGACTGTCCACAAACTTTCTGCCTTCTCCCACCAGTGCAGCCTGGTGATCAGATGGGCAGACAGGGGAAGCCCTGGCAGCCTCTCTGCTACCCTGTACCAGCAGGCATCACGTGTAGCTGGGGTACCCAGGGCACGCAGCACCCAGGTGTGACCCACACCTCAGAGCCATGGTGCTATGGTTTGGAAGTGTGGCATTTTACAGCTCTCCAAGCAACGCTGTGAGTTTGTCAAAATGGGGTCTTTGAGGATTTCCCTTGCAGTTCTTGGACAAAAGAGTTTGGAAGGGTCATGTATGGAGTTCACGAAACTCCTGCACATTATCCCAGCCCACCCAAGGATGTGCCTCGTGTTTCTCCCCTTAATGTCCCTGCATGGCCATCCCCCAGGATATGTTAACTGCCTACTGCATTGCTATCTACAGCCAAAGCTGTTCATGGTATTTCCTGCCAGCAAGGGCAGCCGAGCCCTTACGTCTGGCACACACAGCTTCTGTTCATATCTTGTTCGGAAGATGTAGCAGCAATATTCTGTATCAACAGTTTCTTATGCGAAGGATAAAAGAGGAAGCTGAATAAGCCTCATGTTGGAACTTGGGATGTCTGTTCCCAGCACAGGTCCTGGAGACCACAACCAGAGTTCTTAGAACCAAAGTCAGAGAGCAATACGAGGCCACCAGTTCAGCCTGTCCTGAGACTGGGCATTTCCTACTTCTTCACTACCACTGCAGTGACCAGATTATTGGGCTTCATTGCCCAAGCATTTGGAGCTGTCTTTGCCAGGGATTTATCTTCCCCATTTTATTGCTTTCTAGGAAATCACAGTGTTTCCCCCCCTGATATTTTTTCCTGTCTCATGGAAGCGGAGACTGAGTTCCTGGTGTCTCCTTCAGCTGTGAACACAGATGGAATGTATGGCTTTTAGGCTTGTATTTATAACTATTTTAAAAGCATGGCAAATGTCATCTACAAAAAACTCCTGTTAGGCTGTTCCTTCCTCAGGCAACTGCTGCGACGCACCAGGCAGGGGTCTGCGACTGCCTGTGAGTTCCTGCGCTTGTAGCTATAGACGCTGCTGATCTAGCTGGACGTGACCCTCACCGGAGCTGTACACTTCATGTGAGCCACCTGCTTTCCATGCAGAGGAGCTGCACACCTCAGCCCTCCCTCCTGTCCCACTTGGGGATAGGTTGAAATGGAGAAAAACGCCAGGCAGGACAGAATCGCAGCACGTTAGGGGTTGGAAGGGACCTCGAAAGGTCGTCTAGTCCAATCCCCCTGCCAGAGCAGGGCCACCTAGCTTATCGTTTACATCTTTCCCTGCGTTTCAGCTTCTAACTGCCTTTAGGTCTCACGGCTGTGTCGCTTCTTTGGCTCCCTCCTGTAGTTTTTAAAGCAATTATTATAACCCAGCTTTTTCACAGATATCCACAAGCATCCGATGAAGTTTTCTTTTCAGCCTAGGTTCCTAAGGAATCAAACCTCACCCAGTTGTGCTTCTTGTCCATAATAAACTCTGGGGTATTTTTCAAGTGAATTTGATGGAAGGTTAATGCAAGTTCCCTCAGATCCCATTAAAATTAGCCTGGTTAGAAGCAAGACTAAGAAATTTGGCTGGCACTGGAGGCAAGGTAGCTGTCATTCAGTTCTCAGTGGCAGCAGCCAACTGCTCAGCCAGCAGAATCTGCCCACAGCAGTTTGTCCCATCAAGCGGGCTGAGAACACGAGAGACAGTTGAGCAAACTGCTGTTTGATGGTGGGATTTTGAGGACATTGGACACCCGCCCTCAAGAAACTGGAGTTTCCTAGATCCATTGCTTATGGAATGAATTTATTAAGTAGGAAGGCTCGCCAAACAGTTTTCTTCCTCCTGACCGTGTGTCGTTTCTTTTCAAGTCGATGCTTCTGAAGACAAGAGTCTAATGTTAGCACAGCTTCCCCAGAAGAGGTTTCCAAGTGCTCCCAGCAGCTCTCACCGAAATTAATGGGAGCTGCTGCTGGCTCTCAATTCCAAAAATAAAAACACTTTGCCTTGGTACAGATGCAGATGTCTACACTGAAGCTCAAGTTCCTGAGCATCTGAGGTCTAAATCCAGGTCTGAGCACTTCAAAAGAAGTGGCCTAATTTCTTACAGGTACCGAAGAGCCTGACTGAAGTCCAGAGAGTTGCGGGTTTGGAAGTCAAGGGGGAGAGATAGGTAGCTCAAATTTGGGCATGCGAGCCACACACCTGAGAGTGAGGGCTTCCAAAGCGCTGAGCCTTGCCATGAGTGATCTCACTGGAGTCCAGAGGGAAAGAGTTAAGTCAACACAGAGCACTTCAGAAGGCTCCCAGCTCTGCGTGTACATCTGTGTCTAAGAAGGATGCTGGAATGAAAAATACTTTGCAGGTGCAACGCGATCGAAGGAGCACGGTAGAAGAAACCAGAGGTGTTTTAAAACCTTGGAGTGGAGCAGGGGCTTTTGCAGCGTAAGGCTGCCCACATACCAGGGCCTTTTTGTATTTATTTTCCCTGTGTGTCTTGTTGTTTTAAGCAAAAGGAACAAACAGGCAGCAGTTGGCTGGCAGAGCCTGCGAACTCGGCGGGAGCTGCCAACGGGTCTTGCTGGGTGTTTGCAGTGAAAGGAGAGGGCTTGTGGAGTTACAACTGCTCCCCAAACCCCTCCTGCCCCATCCTGCCCCACTCAATGGGGCTTTGTATAGGCTCAGGGGCTGCCTGGGCAGAGCAGCCTGCAGATTCACCGCCTGCGACGGAGACAGGCTGCCTGTAACCCTTTCCTAGCTCTGCAGCAGGATTTTGATCCAGACTTGCATTTTGGGTTTGTTTTCCTTCATTCAGCATCGGGAAACAAACAAGCAAGCAAACAAACAACAAATAACAGCTCTCCCCCCAAAAAACACCCCCTCCCCAACTAACCAACCAAACCTCCCTCACCAAGACCAACCCAAGCAAAGCAAAACGTCTGCTCTTGTTCAGGGTCTGGTTCAGCACAAACCAAACAAACAGTTGGGGTGTCTCTGAGCGCTGGAAAGTCCAGCCCTTCGCTAGCATAGTCCAGGCTGACACTCTGGCCTCGGTGACACCGGAGACGGCTGATCGAAGAGGGGCGAGAGTTATTTTATCAGAGGTGAATGATTTATCGCCTTCCGTCTGACAGCTGCAGGATTAAATGTACCACTGAGTCAGAGGTGGCTGCCTGTAAGGAGATTTACCTGCAAATGTGCCCCCGGAGTGAAGCAGTCTGGCTTTAATAAAGATGCCAGATTTACCACGAGCAAATGAGAGGTTTTAGAGATCCATATGATTAAGTGACAAAACGGGGAGGAAATGAGGTGAAACACAGGGGAGCGACAGTTTGAAAAGACGGACTGAAAAGCAGAAGAGGATAAAACATCTGGGTGGGAGACTGGCGACGCGCTTAGGTGTGAAGAGGCTGCACAAGCACTGGTCAGGTACCCCTGTATAGCACTGGCCTGTCGTCTTTGCCTGTCCTGCACAGGAAAACCTGGCAAAACATTGCCAAAAGTTCCCGGTGCTATTTATGGAAATGAGATAAAATTGAAGCCAGGTTTGGGGTAAGCAAAACCTCCTTATTCCAGAGCTGTAAACCCAAAACCCCGGTTTGGATTAAGGACCTGCTGGATCTGCATCTTCTGAGCTGGGGAGAGAGGACCTGACGGGTAGGCAGTCCCAGCAGTGCGTCGCTCTGTCTGGCAGAGCTGCTGGGAGCCGGCTGTCACGGGAGTGCAGTTCTGCAGCGGTCTTGTGCTCTACCTATTTATTTAACTTGACAGAGTCTCAGGCCCTTAATCTGCAAGAGTTTATTTGGAAAGGCTGGGAAGACAAGGTTATTGCTGTTTGAAAGCTCTGTAATTGAAAAGCTTGTACTAAAGATTTGTAGGATGTGCGTCCACCTAAGTAGGTGAGGTGAGGGTCTGCCCGTGGAGTACCCGCTGCTGGGAAGTCAAAACTGTATCCACGCAGGGAAGAGCTGGTACCAGAGCCACAGTTCCAAACACAGGCACTGAGGAGACACCTGGAGGAGCTCTGCATGAGAACCCCACATACACAGGCCACAGGATATGCCCATCCTCACGTCCTGCATGCAGGTGTCCACGTACTCTGCCTCTCTGCAGGTTGGGAGCGACCTTGCCCTTCGTTTGAGTTCACGTGCACGCGTGCTCAGCAGACACATCCTCAGTGCTGCCTTCCAAAATCTGGCCCTAATTTCAGACCAATTTTCTATTCCAGTGAAATGAACCTGCAAAACATGTGGCACAAATAGCATTTGCCTAAGTGGGCTGCACGGTTCAGGTTTGATTTGTGACTTCTCTTTACATTGCAATTCACGTGGGAGTCCGTGATAGATCTTTAAACAGAATAAACAGAAAAGCCATCCACAGCTGCCTTTCATCAGGGTGAGGGCTGCAGACAGGCTCCGGCACGGACACTCTGTCTGGGGCAATTGCTGCTACTGCCATGGAGGATGGTGTGTGCACGGCAGTGGCTGCCACTGTTGGGCTTGGTCCTGTTTGTCTTTGAGACAGACACTACGGAAACTCAGTCTGAGGGGGGAAAAAGAAGACTGAGAGAAGAGAAAGGAAGAAATAATTAAAAACCAGAACCACCACGATGGAGATTTGGTAGTGGATTTTAAATCACATTTAGACATAAATCCTTCGAGTTCACAATTTCCATAGATTACTGGCATCTGTGGACCCCAGATAGGCTGTAATCACTAAGGTTGTTCTAATCTTCCTATGGGAGGTTTTTCAAAGGAAGTATTGAGTTACACCACCTCGCAGCCGGGCTGGGTTTTAACTTGCAAGAAAGTGCTTTAAGCCCCAGCGCATACGTTAATGCCGGGCCCGTAAAGTGAGGGTGTAACGCTTGTGACTTCCATACGTCCTGGTGTGTCACTTGTTACCGAGACAATGAACCTTCACAAGAGACACACGCGCTCGGCTGCGCCCACTGGTGAGTGTATTACAAACCATCAGCCCCGTGTTGTCATCTTTGGTCCTGCTCCATGACAGTCCTTTGAAGGACTCTTTGCAGAGAGCATCACTTGACTCATGCACCGAGGTTGAGTCGTGCCCTAACTGGTCCTTGCCACAGTGCAGCATTTCATGCCGTAGCCCCATGTGCCTGCTCTGAAACCCAGCTCCCATCACGCTCTGGAAGTCAGCAGACTTAGAAATTGTGTGGTTGTAAAGACACCAATTTGGTGTGGAGGACTGTACAGAGAAAGCAGAGATACGGTCCGTGCTCGTGACCAGAGCGTGCAGGGGAACATCAGCAGCATAAACCTAATTTCACTCACCCCCGTACAAATGCAACTGGAATTGCCTCTACTGAGCACATGAGAGGGATGTGGGAGGCTGGTGTGAGATGGAAATCCCAGTTGCTGTGTCAGGTTCATCGCTGGTACACAACAATGAATGGAATTACACCAGGGGTTATACTGTCCCCATATGGGGTTGTATGCCTGGGAACTCCTCAGCTTCAATGGGTATCGAGTTTGTGCCTGCTATATGGGGTTGCACAGCTGCATCCTTTTGCTCCAGTGCTAAGGGATTAGACAATTGAGGTTTCTCAGAGAGGATGCAGAAAATGTAAATCAAAAAAGGAGTCACTGGAACTGGTTGCGGTGCTGACAGCCCATACAGTGCTGCCTCCGACCGCTCGCAGTGACCGGTAGCTGCAGAGCCCAAGCTGATGCAGAGGAGCAGCAGGGCTGTGTGTGGTGTGAATGGGACATGGAACATGGGGGGTTGGAACTGGGTGATCAGGAGGTCCCTTCCAACCCAGAGTGATTCTGATTCTATAACTTCTCCAGTGAAGTGATCCTGCTGTGGCAGGGGGATTGGACTAGATGATCTTTTGGGGTCCCTTCCAATCCCTAATGATTCTATGAACTGAGAACCCATGAGTCCCTGGCAGTCAGCTCCAAGGAATACAAGTTAGGAAGCTGGATCTGGTCTTTCTGTGTGGCCAGGAGAGCTGGTGTGTCCCCTGGTGTGGGGAGCTTCTGGAGGCTGGCTGTGGTCTTAAGGACAGAGCTAGTTCATAGGACTGAACCTCTCAGCTCGGAACCCCTGCCTGATTTAACGGGCTGCTTGAATGGCTTTGACATTCTAGGGGGCTGTCAGAAAAGTTTGGAGGAGGCTAAGCAATGATACATCTGCCCTGAGTAGAAATGTGATGAAGAGCCTGACCTTGGAAATTAATTTGTGCTTTTCTGCATCGCTCTATGATCAAAATTATCTGATGTACTAGAGGGTAAATGTTTTCTGTTACCTACTTGGGAAGTGGTCAGCACTTCTTTTATGACAATGCAAGTTCCCAGTTTGGGGTTTGCTTAGGGGAAAAGAACCATCGTTTTGGTTTCATTTGGTTTGAGGTTTTTGTTTGTTTTGGAAGAACACTGCTTCCCTACAAGGGACCACAGAAGTTTGCTCTCCACAGCTGTGTGAAAGCCAAGCCGTGCAGAGAAAACCTGTTCCAGGAACTTGTTGATGTTCTTGCAGACCCCGCTTTGTGTGATGGGACAAGCACTGACCACGACAGGAGAATGTGGCAGCAGCTCCATGCGCCAGTCTGGTGTCATCACCATAAGGGTGAGTTGGTTGCCTTGTCTTGAGGAGGAAAACGAAGATAAGGAGGTTGGAAAAGGCTGTACCAAGCACCATCACAGTGCACACAATGTTAACAGCTGTTTGTTGTCTACTGTGCCGGGATGGTGTGAGATGAATCACTGGACTCCTTTCTGTGGAGTACAAGGGGTGGTTTTAGTCAGCAGGTCTACAGTGTCATCAAGGGTACTGAGAAGAAGATGATCACACTGTGGTGTGGTTTCATGAGACAAGGATGCCTCTGGAAAGTTTTGGCAGCCACAATGAATTATTTTACATTCCTGTGTGAAGTTAACAAGGTGAGAACCCAACCATGCCCCATGTTGGACTTCTCAAGGTACCGCGGGGCTTGGTGAGGAGCTCTGGTCCATCCAGGACAGAGGATCTGAGTGTTGGTGTGTGCATGAACAGGGGAAGGTCGCTGTTGCTTGCACTGTGGACTTCACAGTTGTCAATGTGTTAGGACTTTCTCCCCTCTGTCTCCCTTGATTATCCTGCAGAGCTTATCCTGCTTTCGCTATGATGAGACATTCCCCAGAGTCCATTGAACTGCTTTGGCTCTGAGTGGGCTTTCTCCAGTGTTCAACTTAGGTGTCAGCTTGCTCGCATGGCCTGGCATAACCCTTTCTGTAAGGTCCATTTGGAATGGTTTTCTGTGTTCACCCATGGCTGAAGTAGTGCAGCTTCTTTCCGTGGGTCAGCCCTTGTGGCTGGATGCTGCTGAAGTGACCTCTTACGAGTGATGCTGAGTACAGGGCTACTTGAAAAGCAGTCAGACATTTCAGAAAACGCTGTGCATCCTGGTTGCCTTCACGTGGGACCAGCCTGGAGGTCTGGTGGTGAGCTCCATGCCTCTGATAGCTGCCAGCACATACTCTTCACATGTGGTTGCTTCGTTCCCATCTTGTTATCGGCCTCTGCAAGAGCACTCATCAAACATAGGTGTGTAGTAGCCACAAGTTCTGTCCAGGTGGTTTCTGTGGTTTGAGGACAGATTTGGGACTCTGTGTGTGTGTAAACAGTCTCAGAGGTTAGATTCCTTCTCCAGTGCCTCCTTGCCCTGTGGCTCTTCTCTTTTTCACCTCCTGTTTATTTCCTCCTTGCTGTCAGCAGATCAGCAGGATGCATTTGCTGAAGCATAATTCTGGAGTAGAGCTGGCTCCCATCCACTCGGCTTGGAGTGGCCTCACTTCACACAGCCATACATGCATGTCAAAAAATACCCTTCACTTTTAGCAAAGACCCATGGAAGAGCAGCATGTCTACATGCAACAAGAGCAGTGGCAAGGGTGACTTGGCTGACACAGGCTTGGTACAGATCTCTGTCTCTTGGCTTGGGCTGCATCCATGACTTAAACGGGTGCTTCGTCTTGATTTACTGGAGGTTCACTTACAAATACAGTAGGATTATGAAACACAGGTATCCTCAAGTAGAGTATTCGTCACAGGAGGTTTTGGGTTTTTCTGCCTCTTACCTTTCTGAGTTTAAAACCAATGATGTAGCAGCTGAGAACCATCGGGGGAAGACAGTGTTCCTCATTTTTCTCTGAAATACGCTGCAGTGAATGAATATTAATTCTGTGGAATGCAGTGAAGAGCAAATCTTTGTGAGTAAGAAACACATGAATGCCAGGCCCATTTACTTAGCAAAAGCTTTGCCCATTAAGTAAAGCAGTTGCTACCTGGATCTAGTTCAAAAGATGCTATGGTCAGATTTAAGCCCCAATTAGCATGACTGAAGCCACAATACCTTAGCTGAGGTGTGAAGTTCTCCGTGTGCACTATGTACTGCTAGCTTGGAGTAAGTAAATAGTAAAATAAGTAGAAGACTTATTCCAACCCCTGTTAATTACAGGCTAAACTAGGACAAATTACCTTGCTGCAGACTTCCCCAGTAAGTTACCACTACTCAGCCGACCCATGTGGTAGGATCCAGCTCCAGGTTTTAAACACATCATTGTAGTATCTAAACTACTCAGTGAAGAGACAAACTCAGTCAAGAAATTCAGTTGACCAAATGCTGCTTTTTCCTATATCTGAATGGAATTGTGTTCATCCATCGTGCGTGTTAGAACCTGGCCCAGCTTGGAGCTGTCTGTTCGTAACTGTGTGTAGCAGCAACTGGACTTCCACTGGGACTGCTTATGGAACAAGGATCCATAAACCTTATGATGCCTTATCCTGGTCAAAGGTGTCAGATACTCCGAGATAGTGAGATGCAAAGTGTTGTGTCAGGGCACACTCTTACTTTTATCTGAGCTGTTTCCAAAGGGCTGTGTGCTGTCAGTGCTTTGTACCTCTGGGGCCAAGATGCAGAGCACCATCTGTGGACTATTAGACAGGCCAAATCAGAGGCATGCTGATTTGGAAGAAGGCTGTACTTGCATTGATTTTTCCTGTCTGTGATTATTTCTGTCAGGGAGATGACATATGACATCTCAACTCCATGTCATAGGGAAAGAACTACAATGAGTCCTCAGTGAGACGTGTGCAGGTAGACAGAGACCCAGCGCCACAAACAGTGGCAACACAGCCATGTCCCAAAGTGTCATACTGTGATCAGTGAGAGAAGGAAGAAGGAGTGACTCGGGTTCATGGATTTGCTTGGGCTCAACTAAAGAGACGTAACACAACAGGTCCACAGTCAAGTTTACTGAAGTTAATGTAAGATGTGCTCAGAAAGCCAAAAAGAGAAAGGGAAGAAGAGAGAAGATAGGTGGAGTTTCAGACCACTCCAGGCTCTAGCAACATCATGCTAGGTTCATTTCAGATCCTCTATGTCTCTGGTTCACTGGTGTCTTCTGCTCCATGGTAGAGGGGTGGGTGCACACCCACATCTGTTCAAGTTCCCTTTTTATCCCTTGCTGCGAGGGGTGTTTCTTCACCCCCGTGATGTGAGGGAAGGTGGCAACTGGGTGTGGACATACAAGAGATGGTGAAGGGCAGCATTAGCCCCCTCCATCTCTTGAGTCAGAGGTCATGTGAGACCCTGTATCTTCCTATTTTTGGCATGGTATGCAGGAAAACATTTTAATCAGCGGACTTACACAAAACTGGTGGTGAGGCAAGGCCATCCATCCTCTGATGTGCTCCTGGGATGCTGTATCTCATTCTCTTCCCACCGCAGAGCACGTACCTTGAGCTGCTGCTTCGCTACTCCCTCACTCCCCTACTCACAGTGCTTGGGGCATTGACCTGTCCTTCGGTCAGAGCCTGGCACAAGGTAATGGAACGTGCTTGGCTGCACAAATGTGATCACTTGTTCGAACGGCCCGTGGCTGATGCGTGCCTCAAACCAACTCAAGCAGTTCACTGGCACAGCTTCCTATGGACAAGCACTTCCTCCCGTTGGAGAAGAATGAAGGACAGGGGTGCCCAGGCTGGTGGAGATCTCTGCATGGCACAGTGTGGAGCAATGCTGGAGGCTGTGAGCCATGAGAACACCAGGGGAAGCTAGCACAGAAAGAAAACAAAAGGCGTTTTTTATCAGCAAAGCAGGTAATTTGAGGAGAGATTTAGCACTTTGAATACAAAGCTTTGGTCTGCTAGTGAAAGAAATTGGTACGGCTACAGTCAGTCGCTGTCTGCAAGAGCACAGAATAGATCCTGCCTGATTTGAGTCAAGCTCTCTGTACTTGAGTAGCAGTGAGGTATGGAGCACCAGACAGGGGTGAAGGCAACCCCTACCCATTGCGACCCCATGGACTTCACTGAAGGCAGATTTCCCCTCGGCATCCCTGGGAAGAGACATTTACTTTATTTGAGTGGCTGGAAACTCGGGCTGTGTGTCTCAACTGCCTTTCTAGGCTGCAGTGGAAAGAGACAAGTACGGGTAGGGAGTGCCTGTGTTGGCCTTCCAGTCAGTTAATTGCCCCTGGGAGGTGCTTCTCCCATCGGTGACTGAAAGGCTGTAGTTTTGGTTAAGGATAGAGGATGAGTCCCGTGGTAGCCATTGGCACAACTTGCAGGAAGGGAACTACGAAGCAGCAAAAGCAGGATGCCAAGACCAAGATGAACACAAGCCTCATCCCTGCCACCTTTTCTAGAGCCTTCTCTTGGAGGGTTCCTTGGAGGACATGTCTTTAAAGCTGACTCCTGCTCGCCCTGTGTCACAGTGAGGCTCACATAACCCAACGTTGCTGAGAGCACTCTGGCCTTTGTCTTCCTCCATGATCTACCTCACAGAGGGAGCTCAGGCAATGCTGGTCCTAGGGCAATGTTGATCCCAGGGCAAGGAGAGGCTGTGACAGGTCTCAGGGTTCTCTTCCTCTGACTTGATCGGCGTGTTGCTGTCTCACAGGACCGTTATGGGATTCATCCAAACTCTCCTACGTGTTCAGAAATCAGGGTCTTGGGCACGTTGTTCACTTCCCTTTAAAACCCAGTTCACTGTTGCTGGTACTATGGAAACATGAAGCACTAGTCAAGTGAGGGGCTTCTTTTCACACACAGTTGGCTTTTCTTTTGCATTTGCAGCAAAGACTCAGGATCCAACCTGTCAAACTGAGTTTCTTAACTGCATGTCACTGAACACAAATTAAAATAGACATCTCAAGTACTGTGAAGCACTTTACAGCATCTGACTCCACAGGCTTCCCAGATCCAGTTTATGTAACAGATGCTCTACATACACCAGCTAATCCCAGCCATTGACACCAGCTGAGGACTGTTTACTTCGTTACCCAGGCATGATAATGGCCTGTTCTCACTTCCCCAGTCCTGTTATCCAAGGAATACAACACTCTCTCCTGATGTTAATGAGTTAATGGATGGGGCACTCCTCTGACCAAGTTTGCCTGCACGTAGAAGGAGGCACGGAGAACTTCAAAAACGAACTCATGTTCACCCTGTGCAAACTGGGATTGAACTGGAGCTGACACCTACCTTGTCCCTAGTTGTTAAGAACTGCCTCGCCTAAAGCAACACAAAAACCATCTCTTCATTTGGGTTTTCTGGTTGATTTTTGTTCAGCTGCTTTTCATGGCAATGCTTTGAAAGTTTAAGCCGATCAGTTTTTGTCTGCTAAGTCAAGTATTCTGCAGCTGGAGGTAGCAAGGACCTGGTGCACTGGAGCACCAAGCTGAGTCATTTCTTCTTAGGTTTCTTCTCAGGATGACACACTAATTTTGCTTCTGAAATGTATCGGCCACCCTGGGACTCAAGGAAGTGCTGCTTTCTGAGGGCTAAGGAGATGAAAAAGTGGTTGGTCGTCCTCTTAGGAGCGAAGCTTCACGTCATGTAGGAAATGATTCGTGTGACTTCAGGAAATGCTCCGTGCTGAGGAGCCGGGGTTCAGGAATGAAATCTGCACTTCCTGTGAATTAAATGAAGCATGCACCTCTGCCTTTGAGAGCGGGTCAGGAACGTGGGCGCCACCTCCTCAGTGCAGTAGATGTTAAAATGGCACGGTTTAAACCAAAAGACACTGGGTGATTTCCCTCTGATCACAGCAGAGCGTTCCAACTCATATTGCGAGGCAGCTGTGAGCCCTGTACAGCAGATGGAAATCTCTCTCCAACTGGTGCCTCTCCAGCAAGGGGACAGCCAGTGAAAGGCAGCCCTTTTCCCAACAGCCATGCTTGTTTGAGCTTGTGCCCTCTTACTGCTGTGGGAGGGTTCAGATGTTAAAAAAACAAAGTGGATATCTCCTAAAGCCGTGGGAGATGCTGTCTCTGCTTTGCACTTGTGCCTCGTTCAGGCTACGCTTAGCTCTAGCTGTGGATTTTATCCACCTGAGGAGAGCTGCTCACCTAGAATAACAGAAGATGGAGCTGGAACGGATCTCAAGAGGAGACCCAGATCCAACTTTTCCCATCTTACCTCAACAAGATGATCAGCTTCTGAATCAGGTCCTCAAGCGTAGCCTGTTTCTGCAAACCTCCAACAATGAGATTCCTCACCCTTCAAAAGCAGCCTGTCTTCTGGTACTTACTGTGTTTCAGTAGTGGCTTGGGACCAGATTCCAAGAGATTATAGGATATTACATTTCAGAGAGTAATTTTACGAGTGGTTTTACTCACTCACTTATTTCACATGGAAACAAGGCTCTAAGCATTGGTGGTTCTGTGATTCTGTGTGATTCAAAACCATTGAGGGGTAGGGGTGGTTTTTGCTGGGTGTCCTACATTTCCCTTTATCAGAAGGTACAGTGGACATCTGAACAGAAGCAGCATTAGTGTCTAAGATGAGTACGACAGATGTAGGTGTAAACCTTGTAATGGGGTCTCTCCATGTCTGGTAATTTTCCACCAGCAGCTTTTTAGACTGTACTATGAAGTTAAGTAAATTTGTGGTAGTTTAACAAGTGGATCTGCTTGGCATGAGGGTATCTGATGGCTTTCAGCGTGCAATACACACGTTCACTTAGAAGAAAGCTAGTTATGTGGAGAAGGTAGCAAATGCCAATTTAAGGAGGAAGGGGCGTTGCTGACTTCGAGTGAATTAGTTTTCATAGCGTCCTGCTGCATTACACGGGCACTATTAGACACCCAAAAAGTAGCATTCTTTATTACGTTGAGTTGGTCAGAAATACAAAAGAGAAGCTGCAACACCCTCCAGGCAGGACACAAGTGATGGCAGGTCCGTATCTGTCATCAGGAATCCTCTGTGGCACGTGATGGTGGAGGAGCAAAGCAAAGTCTCTGCCTTGTCTTCTCTGTTTGATAGAGCAGTGAGAGCAGGAAGGCCTGAGGAGCACTAGTGACTTGTAGCTTCAGGGCTATAGCTACTCCTCTCTTGGCTTGACTAACGGCACAGAACACTAGATTTCCCTTCAGCTTCCAGTCACTCTCTAGTCTGAGTGGCTGAGACTTGGCTTTGACTGCAGACTCACAAAAGTGCAAACTTAACCCTTGCATATTCAGCACTGTCACAGGCTGCCCAGGGAGGTTGTGGAGTCTCTGGAGATACTCAAAGCTTGCCCTGGTGCAGTCCAGTGCAATGTCTCCAAGTGGTCCTGCCTTAGCAGGAGCATTGGACTAGATGATCTTTCTTCCAGCTCTGACAGTTCTGTGGTTCCACAAAGACCTTTGGTCTCCAGCCTTAAAACTTTGCAGCAAACTTTCTGTTAGGGGGTGGTGGGTGCTATTGCAGATGGACCTGGAAAAGACCCTTACAGGGTATTGCCAGGATGCACAGTCTGTCCCATCAGGTCTTGGACTGCTCATTGAGAGGCCCCCCAACCCCAGTCTTCCAGACTGCAGAAGCAGATCTAGCGTGTGTGCTATGGTGAGGACAGAGGGTTGAGCTGACTGTCCTGGTTTAGGCTGCAGTGGACTGGCACAGGGATGCACCATGAGGACCTCCAGAGAGCAGCGCTCACACAACTTGCCTGCCTTCTGAAGCATTCTCCCATTTCTTGATCCTCCTTTTCATCACTGTTTCTCATCCTTACTCTTCGCCCAAATAAACAACCCACCCCAGGTCGCTGTTCTCCTCGTTGGTCCCTTCCTGCAGGAACAGATGAGCTGCTGGGGCAGTGGAATTCTGGGCATCGTAGGGGTATAAGCTGCGAGCAGAGGTACAAAACATCACCATTTTTTGATGCACAAAGGCAGACTCGCTCAATTCAGGATTTGTCAGAGCATCTAGAAAATGACTCATTTATTATTTTCCACTTCTCTGAAGAAGCCACTGTTGGACTAGATCCCTGCAGCGAGTGTTGGCCAGATCTTTCACAATACTGTTTATAGCTCATTTTTAGGCTCGTTGCTCGCAGTGAACACTTGCAGCAGTTCAGGCAGCAGCAGGTGAAACACTGAAGAAAGAAGAAGATTAAAACTTCTGGAGGAGCTCTGCAGCAGCGTTGTTGCTTAGCCGTGCATGCGGTGCATCTAAAAATAACGGCTAATGGAATGGGAAGCCAAGAGGATCTGTTGATTTATAGTGGCTTTTTCCCTGGTTTATTGCTTGAGTGCCCTGCCCACTGAAATTTGACATTGCAGCCACCCTGCCGTTAGATAATCAGCGAAGGCTCTTCTCTTCAGCACTGGTTTTCAGTGTTCGGGGGGTATTCAGCCCTCTGAATTTCCAAGGATGAGCTATTCTTCTCTAATTTTGCCCTGGCTAATTAGGAAGATGACTTCTAAACTAACCAAAGCATTTTATCCTCTTCCAATGATAGTTGTAAGAAGCCGTGTGTAGGCTAAGGACCTGTGGTTGAGGTATTGTGTTCGGATCTGACCCAGATTTAAGACATGTGCTTTAGCTGGATTTATAGTTCATTTTAGCTGCAAGTTTGTGTCGTTAGTTTGCATCAAGAGACACAGAGATAGTAAAATGTGGGTGTCCAGATTTTCTTCCTCTCCAGTCTCAGAGTTAATCCTCGAGTTGTCTGTAGAAAAGCATTTTGTCCCTAGGAAAAGAAAAACATACGAGTCTATTGATCTCTTTGTATACTTCTTACTTTTAAAGGCACAGGAGATCATAATACTTTTTATGGTTTGTAGAAAATAAATCTGGTTTATCACTGCAATAAAAAAGTAGCCAGATGTTTAGAGGAACGTGGTCCATATGGAGGAGGCTTAAGGTTGTGGGACTTGCTAAAGCCATGCAAAGCTGCAGTTATGGAGAAAACAGGAAGGCAGCTTCCTCCCAGAACGTGCACCATTTCCCACGGAGGAAGCAAGCCTTTTTTCTCTGCTCTTTGTTGATTTTGAAGCAGAGAGACAACTATTAAGTCATGACCATAAAAGGCTTATGTTGGCAATGACATCAGTGGTAAAACCGCCCTCCTGCCCTCCCCACAACAACTTTTTTAAGAGACTTCTGTTTCCCCCATAAAAAGGTGGAGGATGCACTGCTTGCTTTGTTTTATGGCCAATACTATTTAATAAAGGGGTAGCAGCACTATCCCTTCTACAACCATATTTCCAGCTTTGCGTAAAGCTGAGGCACTTACTAAATTTCCATCAGGCTAAGCAAGGCATCTCCTTAATTAGCTGATTTAATTCTACTTTACGACCCAAAGCCCCACTGTGCTGAGCGGTGGCCCTGCTGCATCCCCAGGCATGCCTAGTGCTGCCTGCTGATCAGCATGCAAGCCCGCTTGCCGGCTTTAACCCAGCAACCGACAAGCACCAAATGTTTATCACCCAAAGATTGTTTAGCAGAGGGAGGAACAACGTGGGACTGTGCTATGGAGAGTGTATAGTGGCGCTTAGTCTTTAACAGGGGGTGAAAGAGGTCTACACGCTACTAGAGGAGAGCAGCGGCTTTCCGAGGACTTGTGTGCTCCTCTGACGAGTGCTCCTAAGTGAGGTTGGATCCTGGTCTGCTGAGCACTAGGGATTTACTCCTAAAGCCTGTTGCATTTGGCTCCAAACTCTGGGAAACTGAGGTTTCGAATCCCCCAAATGAACCAAACTCATCGCGCTGCGCTGAGCGTTGCGACACAGGCAGTGCCTTAACTTTGAGTCAGCCTCTTGTCAGCGTAGCCTGCTGTTATCTAATCTGGAGGTGCCACAGGGAGGTGTGAGGAAGGAAACCTGCTAAATCCTGACTGTAAACCAGAGTTAAATCTCGCATCTTCAGAGTGTGCTGGAAAGCATTTGATTTCTGCCCATCGTTGCAGCTTTAAGTTTTTAGCATGAAAAGGGGGCAAAATATGACCTAAACTTGGTCTTTGTGCACCTACAACCCTGGAGGCCAGTGAAAACATCCCAAGCTGGTTGTGCTTCAGCTACATTTGCTTTTCTATACTTTTATGACTTTTAGGGCTGTATTCTTTGCCTTGTGGATGCTTGCAGTTGCTCGTGCATTTCCTCTCCTGCATTCCTGCTGGGCAGTATCAGATATGTGGTGTGTAGTCTCTGTCTGGAGACACTCAGAACTTACCTTGACATGTTCCTGTGCAACCTGCTCTAGGGTACCTGCTCTAGCATGGAGGTTGGACTAGGTGGTGTCCAGAAGTCCTTTCTAGTATTTTTCCATTTTTATCCAAGCAATGGATGTGTTTTCCCACGTGATGGATTTTCCTACGATGCTGCTCCTTCTTAATGTTGTATTTTATGTCTGACCCTGAGCTGTATCTGTGTGCTAGATGGGTGCACCTCCTGAGGTGCTCTAGGCATCACCTTGCAAACTGGTGACCATTGCACGTATGTGACATTACAGCAGAGATGAGGAGATGGATGAAAACGCTCCTATATTACTCACACTTGATGCTTAAGCCTGAAAATGCCTTTTGAATCATGTGGTCATGAGGGAAGTTGTCATTTCAGGAGTCACCACCACAGGCGTTCTTCTGCCCTCTACCTGAGGACACTAATGGACCAGGGGTCAGTGTAGGAGGATCTGGGCAATGATAAATCAGAAGATCAAACTAGGTGGTTCCAGAATCATCTTTATAGTTACCGGTGTTTGCAGGAAAAGGTTGTGTGTTTGTGGCCTGGAAAGGGGCCAGTGTGAAGCGTCATCAACCTCAGCTCAATTTAACTAAGAGCATTTTTGTTTCCAGCTCGTTTTATCACGCCAGACCAGTTGCTTTCATGGGATTTGGAGTAAGTGCTGCTGTGCTGCGCTGGAAGTTTTGACAGTTCTTTTAGTACCCTTTAACAGGCTTAAGAGATAGAACAAGGAGGCATCAGGATGACATCCTCTGGAGCATAGCGCTTCAAAGCACATGGATTCCCCTCTCCTTCCTCCCCCTCCCCCATGGAAGTGCAGCTCCTCATTAACTTTGGAGCTGAAGATTTTGCAGCTGCAGTGGAAAAAAAAAAGTGCTGCAAGTTGTAAGGACACAAGTTCTAAGAAGTATTTGTGAGATCAGAGCCAAGTGATTTATGGAACAGTGAAAGCAAAAGATGTTGCAGCTTTAAATTCTCATGCCCATGCTTCTGGATTATAAAACTCTTCAGTGGTGGAATAATTTTTTTAATCCCTTATTTTGCTTCTTCCTGTGTGAGTTGATCCTCAGTACTGTGCAACTGAAGTAAATTCCATGCAGAGCATTTTTTTCCCTACCCCACCATCTTTGCCTTCCCCAAATATATTTCAGAAAACATTTTTCTCCCCTCTTCAGCCTGTCTACTTTTTAAACTTTGGTATAGAATTGATCATATACCTTTTATTCTTCATAGTTTCCAGGATCAGCATAAATTCTTCTCTTACCTTACCAATATTTGTTTCACAGCCAGGGGTGGAAAGTGAAATGCACCAATTTTTAGCTCAGTTTGTCGAGTTTTGCAGATTTTACATGTATAACATGTTAACAAGTGTGATCCGTGTATTTTCAGTGTAAATAGTTTTGCATGTGTTCATTAGCTGCACTGGAACCGTGGCTTGGTTTGTGAGCTGAAGGAATGCCTTTATTAAAGCAGACATTGTCACAGAATCACAGAACAGCAGGGGTTGGAAGGGAGCTCAAAAGATCATCCAGTCCAATCGCCCTGCCACAGCAGGATCACCTAGACCAAGTCACACAGGAACAGGGCCAGCCAGGAGTTAAACATCTCCAGAGAGGGAGTCTCCACAACCTCCCTGGGCAGCCCATTCCAGTGCTCTGTCACCCTCACTGGGAAGAAGTTCCTTCTCATATTTATATGGAACCTCCTGTGTTCCAGCTTGCACCCATTGCTCCTTGTCCTATCAGTAGATGACACTGAGCAGAGCCTGACTCCATCCTCCTGACACCCACCCTTCACATATTTATAAACATTAATGAGGTCACCCCTTAGTCTTCTTTTCTCCAAGCTGAAGAGACCCAGCTCCCTCAGCCTCTCCTCATAAGGGAGGTGCTCTACTTCCTTCATCGTCTTCGTGGCTCTACACTGGACACCCTCCAGCAGCTCTATGTCCTTGAGCTGAGGGGCCCAGAACTGGACACAATACTCCAGATGTGGTCTCACTAGTCCTAAAGGTGAGCAAACAGAATGCTTTTGAGTTGGATCAGCAGAGAACTGATCTGCATGTAGTGGCTCCTGGGACCACTGCAGGATTGCAAAGCAGAAATACTGTTGGTCTCTGGGAACTGGCACTGGAGAAAGGAAAAAATGGGATTTTTCTGCTTAGCATTGGGGAAAGTGTCAGCATATTATTTTTAGGGAGAACATGATTAATAACTTTTGCCATCAGGGACTGTCCTCAGACAGCCAGACTTGGAGCCTGAACCCAACACTGCTTTTTCTTACCCTGAGGAGTTTCTAGGACATGATCCTGAGTCTTGGTGGGAAACACAGGCTGGAAGCTGGTTAATAGTAGGGATAGCACAGTCCAGCTCAACAGAAATCGAGGGGCTGTTAATTTCGTGTTATCATAAAGCACAAGTGGGCAACAACTATTTGAGCAGCCGCTTTGGCAAGGCCAGGGCATTTCCTGGACAAGGGAAACGAATGGCTTCCGGGCAGAAAGAACTGCTGGTGTTTTCCACACCTCGCCTAATTGCATCCCCGTTCAGGGACATTTCTGACAGAGATCCTCACATTTGGGTTGTGTTTGCTTCATACTTATCAACGTTTTGCAGACAACTGACAGAACTTCGGATGTCGCTCGAGGGACAGTAGAAATATGTTCATCAGGAGGTATGCTAGTTTCTCGGGAGATAACGTAGAGGAGGAGTTAGGGCTGCGTGCGACCTGCTGGTCTGCAGAAGTCAGGGGAAGATTGCTGGCTGTGTGGATGCTCTGTGAAACTGATTGAAATGGTAATATGTGTCTCTGGACAGAATAATAACGCTTAGGTAGAAAACACTTCTCCAACAGGCACCGACAAACAGCAAGACAGGGTATCAAATCTAATGTCAGGTGTAGCTCTGTGTCGATCGCCACTGAAAAACCATCAACAAAGCAAACAAGAAAGGCCAAAAGACCCAAAGGAGATAAGATCTGCTACTTGATGGGCTGTTTTCCTGAAGGCTTACGGGGAATATGTGTCAAATTTTCAAACTGCATTAAAATTCTGGCCGCTACACCCTTAACAAATGTCTTCATAAAACCATCAATCTCTGCCGCCCAGTATCACCACAGCTTAGAGCTTCATCCTTCTCTTTGTTCTCAGGGGAAGAGGTGTGGTGGATCATTTTGAAATGTAAGCAGTTATTTTAGAGGCATCGAATCAGATTGCTTTGTGGCTGTTTTGCTTAAGTAAAATGTTTTTATTAGCTAAAACACCAAAAATAAGTGTTTTGATGGAATTACAGATTTTCATAGAATCATTAGGGATTGGAAGGGACCTCGAAAGATCTTCTAGTCCAACCCCCTGCTGTCTAGTCCACTCACCTACATCAAGTCACACAGGAACACATCCAGGCGGGTTTTAAACATCTCCCTAAATTTTTTATTTTGACCTTGAAATGTTGTTTAAGCAGTCTTCAGCTTTTCTTTTAGTGAAACTACAGCATGAAATGAAAAGGTAGGATTAAGCCAGAAAGTGGAGAAGATCTATCTGAAAATTGGTTTGACTGCTCGTTTACGTGTGTTGGGAGTGTTACCCAGAACTGACTTCGTTTTTGCTGTTTGACACCTCCCTTATGGGGAAAGGCTGAGGGAACTAGGTCTCTTGAGCTGGAGGAGACTGAGGGGTGACCTCATTAATGTCCATAAATATGTGAACAGTGGGTGTCAGGAGGATGGAGCCAGGCTCTGCTCAGTGTCTTCTAGTGATAGGACAAGGGGCAATGGGTGTCAGCTGGAACAGAGGAGGTTCCACATCAATATGAGAAGGAACTTCTT
>JAOXOE010000001.1:110621761-110653445 GCA_028565055.1 Phoeniculus purpureus
CCTTCACCAGCTTGGTTGCCCTTCTCTGGACTCGCTCCAGCACCTCAATGTCCTTCTTGCACTGTGGTGACCAAAACTGGACACAGTACTCGAGGTGCGGTCTCACGAGTACCGAGTACAGGGGCACAATCACCTTCCTACTCCTACTGGTCACCTGGACTAAGTTGCACAGAAACACATCCAGGTGGGTTTTAAATGTCTCCAGAGAAGGAGACTCCACAATCTCCCTGGGCAGCCCCTTCCAGTGCTCTGTCAACCTCACCATGCAGTAGTTCCTTCTCATATTGATGTGGAACCTCCTCTGTTCCAGCTCACGCCCACTGCCCCTTGTCCTATCACTAGATGACACTGAGCAGAGCCTGGCTCCATCCTCCTGACACCCACCCCTCACGTATTTATAAACATTGATGAGGCCACCCCTCAGTCTGTGTTTCTCCAAGCTCAAGAGACCCAGCTCCCTCAGCCTTTCCTCATAAGGGAGATGTTCTACTTCATCAACCTCATGGCTCTGCTTTGAAGTCCCAGCTGTGCAGTGGTAGAGCGTCAGCGTATCAGTGTAAGGTTACTCAGTCCTGTTCAGACAAGGAGAAAATACTAGCCTGGCAGTCTCCTAGTTTGTGGGAAGTCTCGTGAGCTTTTAGAAAATGTCAGTCTGTTGCAGTAACGCCTTGCACCCAGGACCCTTCAAACAGGAGTTCCAGAACATTTTATACTAACCTGCACTATAGGAGTTGTGGTGCACGGCCCGTGCTCTGAGTGCAAACATTTCACTGACATCCCATCACAGGTGGACCAGTGCTTGTTCTGTTCGTGTCAGAATCGAGTTCTTTTGAGTTTGGCTTTTTGTTTGATAGTCAGACAAAGCCGGTGTGGCGTGAGCTATCCTCAGTCACCATACCCAAGTTCAGCTGCTCTTCCCTAAATATTTGGGTGTCCGGTGTGGGAGCCCTGAGACGTTCGGAACACTGGAAATACTCAGTTTAGCGCTGTTGTTATTGTGTGCACACGGCTTTTGCAGCGTTGTGATTAAGGTTGTGTCAGCAAGTAACATTTAAAAGCCAAGTTTAGGGACTCATAACTCACTGAAGCAATTCACTTGGGGCTAAAAGTTGGCTTTTCAGGCAGTTCCGTGGGAGTTAGCCAATATCTTTGGATTTCTTGGCTTCTCTTGGCTTTGAGTCACAGTGCGACTGAAACACGAGTTTCTTATTTTCTCTGTTTTAAAAACCCGTCCGTTGTCCTCCCACCCGTACTATAAGGTAGCCCCAAATGTGCGTGTTTGACCGAAATACAGTTGCATGTTTCTCATTCAGGGGCAGAAAATGGGTCCTCTGCGGACGGGTTAAGCGGATAACCAGTCCCACATTGCGCACTGGTGCTTCGTGTCATGTCCCGTGTTGATGGCTGGCACATCTCTTTTTTCTCTGCATTGGTGTCACTTCCACGGAGCTGATCGCGAGCACTGCCGGATGTGCTGAGGATTTATCGATTCCCTGGTGGGACATGAGTGGTGTTATTCGCCTTGTGCGTACACGGCGGATAAAACCCCCAAATCGTTTGACTCCCAAATGAAAATGTTAGGTGATGGCTTGACTGGTATTTGTTTGATTTCCACAGCTGGTAGTTTGACTGGGGTCGGGGGGACGGTAGCGGTCACACTTTTATGTCTAAAGGGATGAAAACACTGTGAAGCTTCTTTCCCCTGCGGCTTTTCAAGGGTTAAATACAGTTTTGCAGCAGCCCTGGGAGGCAGATTTTCACGTTGGATGGAAGTGCATGCTGATACTACACCGCGAGTGGGCTGTGTTTGCTGTGCCACAGTGTCACAGGGCTGTAGACACAGTCACCTGTGAGTGCTGCTGTGGCACTGCCGTGTGCAAACCTCACGTCTTTTCCTTGGCTTAACGCTAACCTGAAAGAAGGTTCTGATTAGGAAGATGTGAAGTTACTAATGTTCTTTAAATGGAGCTGTTTGAAACATCTTTGGATATTGATGAGGAGGTGTGGCAGCATCTGCCACTCTTATGGCTACTGGACACACTACCAGCCCGGTCAGTAAACCTGGGACTGAGTGGTCTTCTCCTCAGGAAACCATCAGCTATGCGCTCGGGAAATTGAGGACACACACGTCCTCCAAATGCTGCTCTTTGATAGAACCCTGTGAAAGCAGCTTTTGGGTTGCCATCTCTGTGGCTGGTGACAATAATTTTGAGGAGTCCTACTCCTACTTAGTATGGGCCAAGCTTTTATGGACCCACAGTGGGAGTCTGGTGTTGGGAAGAATTCTGTTGAGGGGAGAGAACAGAACTTTCGTGAGAACTGGCAGTGAAGGATGTGACTGGAGCAGGGATGAGGAAGGCTGCACCACCTAAATAGGAGGGTCCCAGGGAAGCTGCTGCATAAGGAGGTGCTCATGGGGGCCTGTATAAACCGCTCTGGAAGGGTTTCTGCCTCCAGCAAGACAACTTGGATGGGACTTCAGCAGTTGTTAAGACTCAGAGACAACTGTTGCTGCTGCTTTTATTTTTTTAGTTAAAGGATAACTTGAGGATTAGTAGCCTTTTCACTCTAGCACTTTCTGTGTTCTCAAACCTCAGCATCGCAGGAATTACAGCGGTTCTGCCTTCTCCAAGCCCAGTTCTCAATGCTTTTGGCACACACACCCCCAGGCCTCTCCTCTCAAGCTGAAGAACACTAGTTTCGCTCATTTCCGTTTTTTCACCCACCTTGTTGCCTATTTTTTATATCCACATGTCTGTTCACTTCTCCTCTCACTTCTGCAGCTCATTGGACCTCCACGTGTGGGGCAGTGCATGGAGTTTGTGGAAAGAATGAATGATGAACGTGGAGGCTGCTACCATAGCTTCTTCATTCTTTGGAGAGGAAGAGCTGCCGCTCAGAGAGATAGGAAAAACTTAGTTGTTGAGTGATCTGGTTGGCTCATGCCCATCACATTCAGCCTGGCCATCATGGCTGCCAGCCCAGCACCAATGAAGGGGGTGCAGCTGGCCCAGGTGTTGGTGCAGGGACTTAGAGGGACCAGCTGAAGCAGCCTCCTTGCAGAAATTAGCAGATCTGACAGTTTGGGAGTCACTTGCTTTGAAGCAAGTGAGGTCTTCCGAATGCACAAGGCACTTAATCAAAAAAAGCCAGCGCAGGACTTGCGTGTAATTCGCTAAGGTGTTAGAAAATCATAACCGAGCCTCACAAGTGCTTCTGTGTTTTCATGAAGCGATGATGCCATCTCCAAAAGCACAATGTAGAGGATCTCAGATTCCTACAAAAAGGAGGACAAATGCCAAAAAAAGTAGAGATTTCATGAATGTTGCATCAGTCTCAGAGGAAGTGGAATGACCTTCCTTGCTGCCCAGACTTAGATGAGTTCCTCTGTGACCATTTAGGACGGTAGATGTCACCATGGTTGGCTGAGAAGGGTGATGCAACCACATGGGCGCCATACGGTGTCGTGAAAACGTTCCTGCAGTAAGTGGGAGTTTTTTGAGGCCAAATAATTATCAAAGGAGAGCTTAGTACCTGGTTGTGCAACCAGCTGCTCAACAGCTTGGTTTCGGACCACAGCACAGACCCAGAGGCGGTGCATTTTACAGATGTGCCCTTTTTGGACACGGTACTAGAGGTCATTGCAGAATGTGACCAGCAAGCTGCCAGGGAACTGTGGGCTGGTTTCCATCGGAGGCTGGTGCTGCTGAAGACAATGTGTTGGCTCACAGCATCAACTGCCCACCAGTTTCACCTCTGGAGATCTGTGGTTCTCGGCGTGCTGGCAGGGTGGCAGCTGCTGCAGAAACACTTGGTTCTGTAGTAGGCCCAGTGTGTTCCTAACATTACAACCCTCTGTCCCACACAAAGTGTGGAGTGGGGCAGAGCACTTGGTGCTGTCCCACTTCAGCTACCGTGGAGCACGTTCCAGCATTGTTTGGTGCTGAGACCTGCCTCCAGTTAACCCAGCTACACCTCCTTATTAGGAGCGGAGAATCCTTCAACGTGATGCTAACCCCAGCGCTTCCGCCTGCCACCACATGATTTGGTGTGTCCTAGCCACACTGGCCTCACAGCCAGTTGGACTCCCCTTCAGTGAGATTAACCTCCATCATAGATCGGTGGTGAGGTTTAGTTTTCCTAAGGATGTAGCCATCAGCTAGGGTTAAGAGGTCTTTGGCAAACCATGTTGGCACCAAACAGATCTGGCATGGAACTCCTGTAAAGACTAAGTTTGTTGAAGCCAATGCCATGGGGACACCAGGCTGAAAGAGTAAATCACCTCTCCGGGTGCAGTTGCCTGTCTACGTTGCAGGTTCCCACTACTTTATGAAGCCCAACCCTATGTGGTGACGGTGCCCATCTGACTTAGCAGAAACGGCTGGAGAGCAGCACTGATGAGCAAAGCTGGGCACTGTCACACATTCAGGCAAAACCCAACCTCAGCTGTGCACCAGCATCACCAGCTCCCTGCCCAGGTATTAGTGCAAAGTGAACTCCAGGGCAGCTGAATACCCTGGGCTGAGCAGGGGCTGATTGTGTGGCACACAGAGCAGTGCTGCTTCAGAGCCACGGCTATGGACTGGGGGGCCCTGCAGACAGCTGGCTGTGCTAAATTAACCCCATACAAATGAACAGAGTTTATGAGTCAAAGCTGGAAGGTCCTTTTGCAAATGGGACCTCCACTTCTGCAGCAGTCAGCAGTTTTTGTAATGTTAAAGTCAGGCTGCTTGGCTGGGTCTCACAGAAGGGGCCTTGCTCCCCTCACACACGTGCCAGCTTCCTCCTGGAGCACCCCATCGCCATGAACACTGACAGCTCGCTTGCTGGAAAACTCATCTGAGAGCTCGAGAGCGAGAGCAAAGCGCTGCTGGCAGGCATGACTGGGGAGGTGGCTCTCGTGTGCACCTCCACCAGGCATTGGGCTGGTCCCTTTAAAGGCAGTAACCAAACCTTAGCAGCAAAATAAACCTACAGATGCCTAGAAAGGTCTTGCCATGAGTGTGCAAAGCACTGCTCACTCTCATAGTGTGGCCCTATCTTCTCCAAGCATCACATCGAAGTCCCTGGGAGGAGGCTGTGAGCCTCACAGAGGTGCTCAGTGTCCATCCCCACAGCAAGAGGCTGGGAAGCACGTGAAACCGAATTGCTCAGCTTTTCCCATCTGTGCACATGTGCTTAGCTGGTGTTAAATTATCAGTGTAAAGGCCTAGTAGCTTCGTAATGTACACACAGAGAGATTCCCACAGATTTTTCCTTTCTTTTGTTTTTTTATTGAAGCCAGCTGAGTAAATTCATAGGAAGCTGTAACAGGACAAGTGAAACGCACACCCGCGTTCCCCGGCAGTCCAAGTGCCTTTAACACGTACTGTGTTTCATGAGAAATTTATTTCAGAGGACACCAGAACAGCGGAACTTCTTCATCACTGGGTGATGCTGCTCAGCCAGGGGGACTGGACTAGACGATCTTTCGAGGTCCCTTCCGATCCCTGATGTTCTGTGATGCTGTGATCACTGTGTCTTAAAGCCATCACTTTTGAATTCAACAAAGGGACAAAAAGGAAAAGCAAATGAGACTCTCAGAACTTGATATCCTCCTCCCACGCTTTCAGATAAGAGATTTATTTCTGCATTCTGTTTCTCTCCATGGCAGGACAGCCCTATCAGGGCTTTGCACGGGTGAGGTCCATTCAGAGGTGTGGGAGATGCCCTGTGGGGTGGTCAAGCTGCTGAAGAGCATCATCCACGCCAATTGCTGCAGTTCTTGCAGACGTGTTGATCCGCGTGGTCCTGCTGGTGAGCAGCCCCATAGTCGACAGACGCTCGCTAGTCCCAGCATTTGTGAAGGTGATGGCGTTGTGGCATCCTTTCATAGCACCATAGAATCCTTAGGGATTGGAAGGCACCTCAAAAGATCATCTAGTCCAATCCCCCTGCCACAGCAGGGCCACCTAGACCAATCCTTTGCTCAGTTTCTACCCTGGCTGGGCTGCTCTTTGTGCTTAGCCTCATAAAAATCTTGGAACCAGACCTCTAGCTTGTTTGAGCCAGGGGCTGATTTATGCTGAGGGCTCTGAAGGTCTCCACAGTCAGTTCCTCATTTGTAAAATAAACTGAGCCGAGCTTAATGAGATTTTGTGAGATGACTTTGTCAAGCCCTGCATCAGGCACAGTAACACAGCCCACAGCAAGAAGGCCTGACACTGCCTGTGATGCAGAGATGGGGCAGTGGATACTGACAGGAGGAAGAACCGCAAACCCAGCGTCTCCTCGGGGCTGCTGCTGCCCGCTCGTACAGTTCATGATGGGGACAAATGTTCAGAAAGGCGTGATCCTTCTCCCAGTGAGGTCAGTGTGATGTCCTACACCGCAACAGGCATCTGGGTTTTCCAGAAACAAACATCTTCTGCATTTATTATGATTTTTTCACTTAACTGCCTGATAGCTGGATGTTGACTGTAGATGGCCACTTGGTACTGCAGGAGCTGCTCCTGCAGGGTTTTCCCACTAGTCAGTGGCTGCTGAATAATTCCTTGCCTGAGTAAGCTCTGCAGGGCTGGGCTCAGGGTGTGTTGATAGGGTGGCACATTTCCAGAAGCGCATGTACAATGTAGGGACTTGCCTCACTTTGTGCAGGTCACTAGACCTGCTCTTACTGGGCTCCCAGTTTCCTTCTCAGTTGAACTGGAGCAGGAATGAACATTGGCAGAGCTGAGTTAGGCTTTGTAGCCCTGGGGCTCCTCAGCAAACACAGCTTTAGTTGGCATGTTCAGCAAACACAGATCCAACTCCTTATCCCACACCTTGTCCTTCGTCAGTGTTGTGTCGTAATGTGAAGCATGACTTTGAAGTCTTCCGTGTTCCAAAAGAGCCCGGTCCCAGCAAGCTGACCATGCACATCTAGCAGGGATCCCTTGCTGCCTTCTGGAAGGAAATCAAGACATTTACACAAAGCGAGGACAAAGCAGCAATAAAAGGACTTTAACTTGTAAACATCTGTTGCTCTGCAGTAGCTGAGCTTCATTTTTGGAGGCTGAGATATCTTGTTTACGGTTGAAGGAAGAGTCCAAGTTGCCAGGAGGATCTGTCCTGAAGGTCTGTGCTGTCTTGTATGGCTGTCGAGTTTCCTCCAGGGCTGAGGGAACTGGTCGTTCAGCTCTGACAGACAGAGAGCTGCTTTGGTTGTTCAGCAGTGTGGGGCTCCCTCACACAGCCACACTTGTGGCTGTGCATTGAATAAGACTTTACAGTCCATTTTGTGGTAAATTTGGCATGCTTGGGCAACGTGGGTTGGTCATTGCCATCACCTGCATTCTGTGTGAGAGGATGAGCGTGTGAACCAGGAGCAAGGCCTTCAGTGATCTGATCTTCCAGCAGTACCACTCATCCATTCTCTGACTTTACCTCCGTGCCAAGTCTTCCCACAATGGCCATACTCTCTTCCTTCCACACTGTCACCTCACTTTTTTATTGCATTCTATTCCCAGAGCCAGAGGTCAAGCAGGACTTTCATTCTGGGTGAGAGAGCTCTGCACTGAGCCGGGTCAGAAGAAAATGCAGGAAATGGTACTCTTCAGGTGGAATTTGCTGACTCAGGGAACCCAATAACCTTGAGGAGAGGCTTTGAATTCAGCATAGTTTGACTGGAGCATGGTGGAGTCTCCTTTCATTCCCCAACTTTGCTGGCATCCCTAACGGAGTCAGCAATCCTGGGCTATCTGAGGCCATGAATCCTTCCTGGCCAACCCCTCAGCCCTCTCCAGTCCCTCTCCTGGAGTGTTTTAAAGCGTGTAGACTCTCCTTCCAGATCACTCATAAAAGTCCAGTTTCCAAAGAGTGAAATCCTTCCCAGGCTGCCCATTTGGTCTCCACACCATGCAGGATGTGCCCTTTCCACTTTGATGTGTGGGCTTGGTCCGGCTGCCAGAGCCTTGATCCCCTCAAGGGACGTAGGTTTATCAGGGCTCACAGGCTGTGCAGTGCCCTCGGGACAGCCCTAATGGTGGTGACAGTCTGTCAGAGGGTTGGAACTCCCAGAAAGAGGACAACTGTAGGTACAGGCAGAGGATATTGACTCCTTCGCTCACATAATTTCTTGTTGGTTCCTTACCCCACCTTGCAAACATCACCTGGATGTCTTTTTTGGGAATATTCTTGTGGGAAGATTGGTGGCCGCCGCTTCTCCCTGTTGGAAAAAGATGTCTGAGGACCAGGAGGCATATCCCCCTCCTGTCTTCCGCAAGGGGATCCTGGCAAGAAGTTCCTTTGCTCTCCATCTCCTAGAGCAAGGGGAAATGATCAGGTCTTTTCAGGCAAGAGTAAAACAAGGGGCCGGATGACCTCGAGCTTAGGGATTATTGCTTTGGGACTTCTTTAAAAAGAAATAGCCCATCACCCCAGTACGTCTAGGGCAGCTGTTATCCCCCCAAATTGAGGCGCGTGGTCATGCACATCCTGAGATGAGCAGGAGGGATTTGATTTTAGAGATTTGCTTTTCATGCAGTGCTGTCTTCTCCTTGGCGGATGCTCAGAGCTGAGAAGGTCACAGGGCTGATTATGCCGGCTATGCGCAGGCAGCGCTGGGCTTCGCAGCAGAGCTCCGTCAGTGCAGTTCAGGCCTGACCATAACTCCCCTGAGCCAGATCTGTCATTTACACTTACTTTTCTATCCATGATAAGGTACTCACTGGGGTTTGAGTTAAAGTTGCCAGAGAAAGCCTTTGTTTTACCCAGTAGTCTGGTAGTTGAGGGAGCTCTCTGGGATGCAGACAGAGGGATTCATCCTGATGCACTTGCTGCATTCAATAAAATAAAACCTCTCTCAATACTGCAGAGGAGCTGGAATCCTCAGGTGCTCCCTGTCTCGCTTAATAACATCATCACAGTTTTCTTGGCTTGTCTTCTTCTTGAAGTGAAACATGCCAAAACACTAATGACAGGGGATTTTTAAAGACTCGGTGATTTGCTGTGCTGGAATACAGACGAGTGTGGAAGACAACAGTTTTGGAAAGCTAACACAGATGGCCAGTCTCTCTCCACGTTTTAGCTGAGACCTTGTAGAAGCGGTCTGTCAAGGTTATTAGCACGTGGACAATAAACAGTTCAGGAATGTAAGGCTGTGCAGGGAAGATACAGCTCTAAAATATTTGCTGGGAAGACCTTGGAGGACGTTAGGTTTGAAACCTTCTGAAGATAAGCAGCCATAGCAATATTTATTGTTTATGTTCAGCTACTGTCCAGTTTTCTTCTACAAGGGAGGAATCACTTTGACAGGGTTTGAAATAAAAGGTTGTGTATAGATGGCTCTGAGTAGGGACCCACAGAGAATTCTGCATGTTTAGGGCTACTGCCTAGATCTGGTCTAAACCAAGGTAGTTCAGTGCCTTGGTTTCTCTCAGGGTATTAACAGCCTCTGGTGAATCTCACGGGGATGGCAAGTTGTTGCCACCTCCCTGAGGAGGTTGTACTGTGCAGCAGCTGAATCTGCAGGAGGAAGCATCTTCTCCCAGCTCCTGCTCCCAGTGCCCCAGTAAGAGTGAGCTCAGCCCACAGTGCCACAGGGGCAAGGCACTGACCCCCAATCCATCAATCTACCAGCTGGTAGAGGGAGAGGATGGGGTCCTAGCAAGACTCTTCTCTTGCACCCCCCACCAGCAAGAGTCACCAGAGTCCACCTGCCAGACCCCTGAGGTTCACTGTATAGAAAGGATTACAGAGATTTCGAGCTTGAGATCATTTTTATGTCAACTCTTGTAAACCTGGACTTTGTATGTCAAAGCCCCTTCAAGAACACAGAGAAATTTGGAGGTGTTTTTTCTCCTGTCTGTCTTTTGCCTTGTGACGTGTTTGCTCTGAGGTCACCTTCTAGGCATCTTGTGCTAGAACACACGTGTGACAAGCACCAGATCCACTTTCAGGCAGCTGTGCAGTGCGTTGTTTTCCATGCTAGTGCACTGCCGCGGTGCTGCTGCGCGCCCTTATCTGGAGATCAAATTCCCCACGTGTGTGCTGTGTTTTTTGGCTACCAGGTCAAGAGAACACGGAGAAGGGAACGATGCTTGTGTGTTAACTGTTCGTGTTGCTTTCATGGAACATGGGCTTCATTTTCAGGCAGTCAGGGGAACTTTTGCTTTGCCCCACCTGCCCTCTTGTTTTTCTGTCATCGCCGCTGACTGCTTCATCGAGATTTAAGACCGAGCGGACTGTTACTGCATGAGACAGAGTCACTGTCTGCCACCAGCAGATGATTTAATGTTACGTGATACACAACCTTACTCTATGCCCCCCTACTGTTCTCCTCACGAAAATCATTCTCCAACTTGCTTTGCTGTCAGGTTTCACCTAGGAGAAGAATTGAGTCACTGACTACAGCAGTGACAGCAACCAGAAGTAATGATTAAAGACCCCCTTGTCATTGTTGCGCCAGATAGTCGTGGGTGAACCAGGCTTGCAAATGCACTTTCAGCTCTTATTTCCCCCAAGCCCAGGGCGGAATTCTGCCTCAGGTAAGATGTGTGTGCACCAGGACCGCATGTAGAGCCACATCTCAAGCTGTGCTATTGAAACAAGGAGGAGATACTGGCTTCGGTCAAATACTAGATACCAGTGCGGTCAGAGTCCCAAATTGCTCCTCAAAATGTGTTGAAAGATTTTAGGGTTACAATAGGGACTCAAAGTGCCATCAGTGCTGCCTACCCCTCACATACTCTCGGAGCCACTGTTCTCGTTCCTGCTGTCTCAGATAAGAGCAGCCACGTGCCTGGTGTCCTTTCTCCATCAGCTGCTTAGCTCATCTAGCTAGGAACCAACGTTGCACTGCTGTGAGGGCAAAGGCTTTAAGTCTTATCCACTGACTTTGGCCTTTGAAGAGGAATTGCTTCTTCACAGCCTTCTTCACGGGAAAAGGCATCTGCAGACTGCCTCCATCTTCTGGAGAGAGATTTGTCCTTTGCAGCTTTCCCCGCTGTGGGTTTTTTCCAGGTAGTGGGGGAGACCTCGTCTCTCCTCATTTTGTCGTGGTCTCGGATTGATAGACCAAGGCAGTGGAGACTATTCCCAGACTTTTTTATGACTTCTGGATTCCTGAGTGTGCGACAAGATGCCTGTGTAGTTTACACTTGATAAAAAACCGTCTCGTCCATGAGTTAATTATCTGAGAATGTCACAATAATCAACTTTGACTTCTTAACCTTTTCCAGAAATGATGCCAAGACCAAATCCTGAGGCTGCTTTCTAGCTACTGATTAGTAGCTAGAAATCTGACCTTTTCTGTCCGCGTAGAGAACAGAGTTAGTTATGCAGCTCTCCGTGCCGCTACGGTCAGCTTGGTTACAGCTCCATCATTCTTTCCGAGTGACGCTGGTTTCCAGTGTTTTGGTCTGTCTCCCTTTTCTCTTTCGAAGACAGACATGGACCTGAACTGGACTTCGAAAGGCTTGACAACATCACTAATGCTTGCAAATGAGTCAGGCTTCATCTCTGCCCCTGATCGCTTCTGACTAGTCGCGTGCTTACTGATGCCACGGCTGTCCACCTTGGAGTCGTGTGTTGTGCAAAGAGGACGGTCCCTTGATCACACACTGTTTGTTCTGCTAGTGGCTGAGAGCTCGGAATGAGGTTTAATCGCACGTTTGTGAAATGCACATGCCAACGCGTGCATAAAACATCCTTCCCGGGTTAGGCTGGAGAGTGGCATCCTGCCCACGAAGCAGGCGGTGGTGAGGTCTGTGATGCTTGACAATGGCTGGGAGGGTTTGTAGCACCCTGTGGACCGGACCTGAGTATGTGCTGTCTCCCGTGTGAGGAGCTGCGTCTTGCAGAGGAATGAAGTTGTCAGAAAGGCTTAGTTTCACTCTCAGGCTCCATGCAAAGCCGCTCTGGTGCAGAGCTGGCAGAAGTGACTGCACTGAAGACTCTGTTTATCACATTGTTGTGCTCTGATGATTACTCAGCCTCAAAATTACATGTTCTTCAGGAGTGATGGGGTTTGGGACTGCCAGTCAAAATTTGTTATAATGAGCGATGTTGTTTTCATCCTCGTTGAGCTCTTGCCAGTGAGGACCTTCCAAACATGGTGTTTGTCATGTGTGTGTCTTGCAGCGTACAGGTGATCGCTTTCTGCTGTTATCCCCCTGCCACTGTGGCAGAAGGAGTGTCGTCTTTTTACCGTGTTCAGTGTCATCTACTTAGCACTGAGCTGATGACAGCTTCGTATTTGTCTCTGGAGGTTGCCTGGAAGTTAACCCCTGGGTGTTTAGCTCACAGCATGCCTTGTTAAAGCCTCTTCTTGGAGGTGGTGAGGTGCTGCAGAGGGGCTTGGTGGACCTATACCCAGGAGGCTGAAAGATCAGGGCTGTCTTGCCCAACATCAGCTATTCCCGTAGGCTGAGATTTGCAAAAATCAAGGTGCTGACAGACAAAGCCCTGATGAAGTTCACTGCAAAAATGAAAGTGTCTCCCACTTGCAGCTCTCTGCTGACTCCTGTCCTGGGATTACTGGCCCTGTCTCAGCAGAGCTGGCAGGATGGAGCCGCTGGCTCAGCCTCTGCAGGGCACTGTTCAGTGGCTGGGTAAGACCAGCTTTCATCTGTCCTCCAGGCCGAACACCCGTCCTGTGGTCCTGTCTGCCAGCTTTGTGGCGGCGACAGTAGTTTGTGGCTGAGGAAGAATAAAAGCTGGTGGCAGCATCTTGAAGCTCCTGCTGTCATGTGCTGAGTGGCTGTGACTCAAAGGCTCTTGGCTCTGAAATTACACGGAACTGCACCTCGGGGAGCAGCGTGATCTCGCTGAGTGCTGAGCAGCAACCCCTGACATCTGTGAAACCTCACGGGGTTAGCATTTATCTGCTCTAAAGTAACGTGAGAGGGGGCTGGTCTCTTAAGTGCCGCAAGTGTGATGACTCGCCAGTTTCCAAAATGTAATTACTTCTCAGTTAATCAAGTCCCTTGAAGAGGCTCTGGACACTTTTTGCAGCCACGAGTAGTGAAGTCACTTTTGTGCTACTTTTGGCTTCGTTTGATCCCTAAAACGCTGAGAGTGTGAGCGAAACCTCCGCTACCCTGTGCAATGGTGGCGACGTGCGGCACACCTCCGGGATTCCGACCCAGCGCAGCTCTCTGCTGTAGCTGTGGGGGCTACTCGCATTTGACTCTGTGTAAAAGCAAAACGCCTCTCAAGCCAGGGCTGCACTGCAGAGGAAGTCAGCGAAGCTTCCTCTGTAGTGTGAGTAATGAATCTTGGCTGGGATGAGCGTTTTGCAGCCACAGTTCTGCAAAAATTCAAATCCCTGAAGGAAGTGCGGTAGCGCGGAGGGCTGCGAGTAACGGATTACAGTAATCCCACCAGGAAGTGATAATGGCATGTATAAATATTTGCCTTAGCTGATTGCAAATTATGTCCTTCTGAAAGATCTTTGTCACTGTCATTAGCCGTTAGCATCTCCTAAATGCTTTACCAGCTGTGGTGTCCTCCGCACTGAGGACTCGGTCTCTCACAAGCACAATCACATCATATGAATGGGATCGGATTGGTTTTTTCTTAGTGTTTTTTGTTGTGCTGATTAAAACCAAACCAAAAGCCTGTTGTGTCAGTCTGGATTATTCTCCTGAGCCATACAGTGTGTGCGAAAAAACCATGGAGCGAAGTTGTGGCCGTATAGGAGTCTGTGTCTGACTAGAAGCTGGAATGAGATCAGATTCACATGGGAAGGGGGGTGTTTTGTTGCACCATGCACCACCACCCCATTTTTTAACAGCCTTGGCTCTGCTGAGCCCCAGCTGAAGTTGGGGATGGCTGGAATGAATGGGAACAAGCTGTACCAGCAAACAGTGCTTGCAGTTTCCCAATCAGAGTCCTGTCAGGCTGGACTTACTCACAGCCTTTTACATCTTGCAAATTCCAAGAGGGATTAAGTCTTCATTGTCAGTCTGGTGAAGCAAGTTGAAACTCAGCTGAAGTTTTAAAGAAAAAAAGAAAGATCCAACAGTTTTCAACAGAGGCAGCAGACTAGGAAAGAATGGGATTTGGAATAGAAGCACAGCCAGAAATCAATGGAGCTTTTATGGCATCCCTCCTCAATTATCTGTAAATCCCATTCTTCCCGTTACTGAGGCCTTATCTCCATACAGGAGCTGAATTGGGTTTATTTTGTAAACCAATTTAGGAAGGCTAGTGCCAAGCCGAGCCTTTGCTTCGGTTTAAGAGTAGCTGTGGAGGTTGAGCTGGCACCTGGAACACACCGCCAGTTAAAGTGCTCCTGCTTGTGCTTATCTGCAGCATGGAAGACAGAGTGAAACAACCACAATGTGAATTTAAACTGTTTGAGGTAAAACCTGTTAAACCCCTGGGTGGACGCTTTTATTCAGACATAAAGGAGCCTTTATTTTGCTCGATTCATTGCTAAAGCAAATTAGTTGGTTTTTTTCTGAGTGAAACCTTCCATATAAGGATGTAATGTGCTTTAACTAATCTGCTTTAAGTTCACATCTGTGATTTGGCTTCGTTTCCTGTGTCCACAAACCCTGGTGCACGGCCCAGGTCTGATGTGCTGGAGGAGGAAGAGGAAGGCAGAAAAATCTCCTCACTAAGTGGTGTGATAATTAGATATAAATTTCTCAGTAAAATGAAATAAAAATCCCAGGTAGCTCCAAAGTATCAGTCCGAGGGGTTCTTGCAACCCCACTGCGTGCAAGCTGACCTTCCTGCCCGTGGTTTGCCTTGCGATTCCCACGTTGTTCCCTGCTGGGGACGGATGGCAGAAACAGCATTTCTGTCGTTCCAAGTATCAAACAGCATTTCTTGTTTTCTCCAGCCTTCAAGCTATCCTATGGCATGCTCGTGAAGTAGCCACCTGTAACCCGTCCTGTGTACCCAAGAGCTCTTTATTTCTCCTTCCTCCAGTTCAGGTAGAGGCTGTGTAAGGTCCTGCCTGGAGCTGTTCCTCACTGCACCAGCCAATTCTTCTCCATGAACTTTTGCTTTTGCTGCCTTCTCAGTGACAGGCTGTGGTTTGCTGTGTGAATTCACATGAGAGATGAGGACCTGGTCCCCTTGGTTTCCAGCTCCCTTCTAAAATACCCCTGGGTCTTTAGCTTCAGAATTTGTCAGTCTATTTTTTGGTGCTGCCGTTTGCCATTGCTGCAGTGACAGCTGAACATCTCCTACTGCCTAGAAATTAACCTACTAATAGAGGGGAATATTGATTTACCAGAACATCCTCTCCATGACAGTGCGTGTTGGAGGTATTACAGGAAAAGGTTCAAACAAACCAACCAAGTAACCTTCAGGGCAGACAGTTACGAGTGAGCTCGCCAAAAGGTACCTCGTGCTGAATGCTTTGACACGTACCCACCTTTAGTCACGTCGTTGTGTCACAGCAGAACTAAGCTGCTGAATCAATGGCTACAGAAGATGCCTCATTAGAGATACAGGAGTGATTATGTTCTTATTTGCAATTCAGGGGAATGAGATTTAAATTATAAATAAAAACTGGTCTGAGAGAGGATTCAGGTCAGATTCAGTGGTATTCTTGGTCTAAGTGACAGGCATCAAACTTGTTTGAAGACCACAGATGAAAACTAATGATGATGCTCCTGTCTTCTCTTACCTCTCGTGGGCTGGAATTATCCACTTGCAGTTGTCTCCAACTTACCAGGGTCATGATATTAAGATCTTCAAAGCGTGTAAAAACAGCTTGGTTTTGTGCATCTTCTGTTTCCTTGTCTCCAACTCAGATCTTCATGCCATACTTCATGATACCCTGAGCTCTTTGAGCGACAGCAGAAGCCCATGGCACAAGTGACTGTCTTCCTCCTTGAGCAACTAGTTCTTTCAGACTTTTTGTATTTATATATGTTTTTTGCAGCTGGTGCTGCATCTTTATAGTGTGAAAGAGCAACGGGACAGAGCCTTGGTCTTCAGAGGTTCCAGAGAGCCCATCCCCTAGGCTTGTTCAGTCTCACAGCAGCATTCAGTGCCTGGCCTTACCTTTGCAGTGGACACCTGCATCATCCATGCTGACGGCTGCTTGGTGACCTTTCCAGGTTTCTGAGCCGTGTCCACTGAGCACCTTAGAGGCTGAGCCTGTAGTGTTGATGTGCTGTAAAATCTAGAGACATGCATTTTTCCTCAAGTGTTTTCCTTTTCCATGCCTGACTGCTGTTTGGACGACTTAGTGCAGCAGCACATGTACTCCCCTAAATGTCTTCAAAGAGAGGCCGTCATTCCACTTCCAGTGTAAACAGGGGCTACCACAGATCTCCGCTGTGATCCACACAAACCTACCAGGGAGGTGAATCTGGGCTCTTTTAAAAACTACACCCACGTTTCCATACTCGTACGATGCGTTCAGTGCCCGTGGCAGCACGTGTGCACGCATTAGGAGAATCCAACATCAACGTTGATGTCCCAACCTTTGAAGAGGAAGTGTTGTCTCAGGGAAGAGCAGGGATAACCGGTAACGAGCTACAGTGAAGCCCGCAGTGAGACTGCACTGATGTGTGTCACTGTCTACCCCGGTCTGCACTGCACTAGGTCCAATCTTCCCACAGCGTATCGCTCTCCAATCCCTAATGTTCTGTGATTCTGTGATAGATGTCATCTATCACCTCCGCAAATACAGAGGAACCCCTTGTTCTCCGAGTCACTTGTCTGGAGAGGTGGGTGTGACACATGAGATCTGCAAGGTGAGTTTCATCTTCAGAGAGAACATTTCCAGATCCTGTGGTCTGCCTGTACCCAGGGAGGGCGGAACTCCCATAGAGATCAGGGGAGGAATCAAAGAGCAGGGGTTTGCCTGAAGGGAGCCGTGGGGCAGCCCTGCTGTGGGTGATTTAACACCTGCACGTTCCCGTAGCTGGCAATCAAAGGCTGCTGCTTGGCCCGGAGCTGAGACTGTCTAGATTTTTTTGTTGCCCGACTTGTAAGTTCAAATAGAATTGGGGGGGGGGTGGTGTTTAGTTTTCCTCTGATTTTTCTGTAGGTGACTTTTCTGTTTGTCCCAGCCGCAGAGATCATGGGATCGATGCATCAATGGATCATGGATTCAGCCTCCAATTAAATCAGCCACTCGCAGTGTGTTGGGCAGGATTTGCAGGTGGTGTAAGTCAGAATAAAGCCCGAGAGCCGAGGCTGAGTCCCATCACACTTTTTCAAGATCAGATGATTTCTTATCAGGAAACGAAGCCAAAAAGGTCCTGATTTACCATTCCCCTAACTTTCAGCCAGTACAATCCCACTGAGATCAGTTATCACTAAATCACTGCGCTGTCATGAAGTGAGAGTAACATGAGTAGGGAACAGTTTACTTCCACATTGTCCTGTCTAAATCTAATGATATCTTTGTGGTTGGAGCCAAAACAAGCGTATTTCATAAGACCTTTGGTTGGTGCGTGTTTTCAGCATCCGAGGCTTTATATTGCAGGATTTTAATTATCATTTACCTTATTTAATTGCTGTTTTCCTTGCTAATTATAAATATACATCTTTTCTCTCTACTTCGAGGCTTTTGGGATGTTTCCAATCACTCCTGTATCAAAGGACCTTTACAGTCTTGTATTTAGACGTCTCGTGCTTGTAAACCAAAACCTGTTCAGCCCCGGGGCCACGGCTTTGGCTCTGTCGTATGTAGCCGATGTTTTAAAAGCATAAATGCTGCTCCCGGAGGAGAAAGGTCTTTTGCAGGAATCAAAATCTTATCAGAAAGGTTGGTGTTTGTGTTTTCTGATTTTGATGGAAAGATAAAAGGTTAAAAATCTGAAGCTGATAAATGACATTTCTTCATCCTCTGTGTTTGCCTTTCTTTTTTCCTCTTTGTTCTTTTTTTCCTCCTGTGTTATCTCCATGCAAGGGGGGGCAAAAAGAAACTCTTGAAGAGCAAAAGCCTTTCCATTTCATGTTGAAAAAAAAAGGGGGGGGCTTTGTTGTTCTACTCAACATGAGAACATTTGGGAGATGTTTTGCAGGGTGTCTTTTATTTCAGGGACTCAAGGCGCTCATTGTGAAGGTGATGCAGACATCTATCTGGTGATGTAAATGTCTATCTGACATTTGAGCTCTATGCTCATTGAAGTACATGAATGATAGAATCATCAAGGTTGAAATAACCTCCAAGATCATCAAGTCCAACCATCTGCCCTACAACCACTAACCACTAAACCATCTCCTGAAATACTGTGTCTATCTCTTTTTAACACCTCCAGGGACGGTGCCTCCACCACCTCCCTGGGCAGCCTGTGCCAATGCCTTACCACTCTTTCTCTGAGTAAGTTTTTCCTGGTATTCAGTCTGAATCTCTCCGTGTGCAACTTGATCCCATTTTCTCTTGTCCTATTGATAGTCCCTAGGGAGAAGAGGCCAACACTAGCCTCACTACAACCTCCCTTCAGGTAGTTGTAGGGAGCAGTGAGGTCTCCCCTCAGCCTCCTCTTCTCCAGGCTGAACAGCCCCAGCACCCTCAGCTTCTCCCCATAAGACCTGTTCTCCAGACCCCTAATCAGCCTGGTTGCGCTTCGCTGCATCCTTTCAGCACCTCAAGGTCCTTCCTATACTGTGGTGTCCAAAACTGCACACTCTGTCTTACAGGAAGTAAGTCAGAGATGTAGAGCATCACTGAGCTGATTGCACGAGTAGAAATGCAAGTGATCAGTCTTTCTACAAGGATCACTAAGCCATGGAGTAGGACAGAAGAGTTCTGTAGGTGCCTGAGACTTTTCATCTACATCCATCTGTGTTTCAGGGTGTTTTGCTTTTGACTAAGTCTTGGGCTTCTATGCTGCAAAAGCAGAGCTGGCCTGAGGTGTCTCCCAACCTGCTTGCACCCTTGAGCACCCCCTTACCCCCGCTGCCTTCTGGGGAAGACCTCACCATTCCAGCATCCATACTGACACTGCCCAGCAGCTGCCTCACTTCTTGCAGATGTTGTAGCTGTGCCTAGAACTGCAGTGGGAAGTGAAGGACAGCTTTCAGGAGAAGCACAACTTGGAGTCAGCTTTGGCAACGAGCAGAGCTTCAAAGATGGGGTTGGAAATCTGATAGTAAACTTTCTCATAAGACTTTTGGCAACCTCTGTGTCTTGTCCCAGCTGGAAATGCAATGAGAACATTTTTTCTTGGAGTGTTTTGTCACTCCTGATTTCAGACAGCAAGTGGGAAAACATTTATTCGAACATCAGCGAGGTTGAAGAAATGGAATCCTGGAACAAAAGGGAAGCTGAGGGGCTTTTGTTCTTTTACCCAATACTCTACAGAAAGTCATCTGGAAGTTACAGAAATAAGAGGTGACGAAAGCTGTCCAGACTGCTGGGATGTCTGACGAATCTCGTTGCTGGTTAGGAGCTATTCTTCCTACATGGTCTTGTATTTTGTCAGTCTGCTTTTAACCAACCCAAGCAATGAGCTTTCCGCTCCTCCGCAGAGACACAACAACAAAAGCCAGTAGATCTCAGAGACAGAAGTATTTTTTGCTGATATCTAGGTCTTTTCTTTCTCTTTTTGCATTAGCCCTGGGCCTCACAATCAAGTTAGCCCAGCTGAGCCCAGCACTTGTGGTATCGGTGAGCCCCCTCTGAGTGTACAACAAGCGCAGCTTAGCTCTAACATTTCAACCAAGTGATAGGACGAGAGGAAACAGCCTCAAGTTGTTCTAAGGGAGGTTTAGACTGGGCATTAGGAAAAGCTTTACTGAAAGGGTTCTCAGATGTTGGAACAGGCTACCCACTGCTGTGGTGGTGATGTGCGGAGAAGACCCAAGAACTCTGCCTAGAGTTTTTGAGGAGGTAGTTTATTCGCCAGTGGGTGCATGGGGCTCGCGCCCCCACGAGCGTGCACAGCAAGCTGGCCCCCAAACCACGATTATATGTTATAAACTAATACATGTTCATTAGATATTCAACATGCCTATACACATGCATAACCAGTCTTAAGTCTCCTCCTTCTTGAGCTTGTGGGGTTTCTTTTGGTGGTGGTCTTCTGGGGGTCAAGGCACCATCTTGGGATGAAGTAAGAGGCTTCCTCAGGGTTGAACCTTTTCACCTCTTCACCCCACGCATGCCCCGTTGTTTCCTGTCACTAGTCCAAACCATATGGCTGGTCTCTGCCAGCATTTTAGCAGTCAGTTTATTCTCTGACAGGGTGCACCTAGCCTCCTATCTTTCTACACAATGCAAGTTGCTAAGCTTCGTGATTTTTAACAATAACAGGTAGTTACTATATAATCCTGAGGCTAACGCTCACTCCATCAGTGGAGTACCCCTCTCTGGAGGTATTTAAGAGTCATGTAGACGAAGAGCTTAGGGATATGGTTTAGTGGGGCACTTGTCAGTGTTTGGTTAGTGGTTAGATGCTCTTGAAAGTCTTTTCCAACCGAGATGATTCTGTGCTTCCAGGGCAGTTCAGGGTAAATGAGCTTTTGAGCTAAAAGTACACAGGTGAAGAGACACCATGGCTCTGCAGACACTTGCTAATATGCCAAGTGATGGATGCCTTACATGTGTCCAAGTGTTTAAATCCCTCTCTGCTTTACAACACCCCTATAAATAATAACTCCAGAGGCTGAGCACTTGAATTCAGTGCCCAGGAGGGCTGTGCACAGTTAACTTCTTAATCCTTTCTCAAACCTGGCTCCTTCCATCTGTCTCATCTCTTTTGCTGCTGCCTGTGGTTGAATTTCCTGTGGTTTCCCCACTCCTCTGAAGCTAGGGACAGCAGCTCCATGTGCTGCCATCTTAGCTGTTTACAAGCACATCATAAACAGGAGTTTAGTTTTAGGCACAGCTTTAAGCGACCCAAGCAAGGCACCTTTGGTAACTCCAGTACTCAGTTTGCCAAGGGTAGCTGTTAGTTTCCAGGCTACTATAGTGTGTATTGTTCTCCTAAAGTTTCTCCCTATCCTTTTAACCACTGCCCTTTTCAGCAAGATAAACATCTAGAGCTCTGTTGTTGTGTCTCAGTTATCTACAGATCGCATATGACCAATGAAAAGCTTCTCTCTTTGCCCAGCCAGCTCTGCAAGCCTCACCTGGGATCTCACAATGAAGCTGGGATCTTTTTTTGGTTACACACCATTCCCAGGACTCCTGTTTCAGCCTGAACTCTATTATCGACACAATTGCGGTGAATTTGAGCTGGCGTGGAGTTTTCAACAGTGCCTACGTGGTCTTGGTATCGGGGGCTTGTTTTCAAGAGTGACTTTGCACGCTTGGGAGCCTGAGTGAATTGATTATGAAATTGGTGCTCCCTCATGACTTAATGCTTTTGGGAAGGGAAGTCGCGATCCCTTAGGCATTTCTGACAAGACTGCTGGTGTAGTTTGGGTGCAAAAGTATCAGACCTCAGCTGCAACGGGAAGAATGGGAAAATTAACAAGTTTAATTTTCAAACTAAAATTCGAGTCTAAGGCTGTAGTGGCCAGGAAAAATTATGCTGGAAACTAAGACAATTTGATGCTGTAAACACTGAAACCCGTTTGTGTTGAACGCAGCCTCCGTCTGAGGGACTGAGACACGCTGTGGCAGCTGCTGCATGTTCCCATTCAAGGGCACTTGGTGTAGCTGAAGGAAATGATGGGACAGAGTAACAAATAAGGCACTCCATATATTACAGGTGATTTCATTTGAGACTGGCATTTTTCCTGGCCTTGGCTCCTTCTCTTCGTGGTTCCAAGTATTTTTAATAAGTATTTCTAGCTAATACGAAACCTTTACAATATTCCCAAAGTGCAGCGTAGACGTGATGTGGCAGCACTGCGTAGAGGCGTATCGATTTACTCCTGTTTTTCTTGAGTCCTGCCTGGGAATACTAGTAAATGTCCTGAAATGGAGGCAAAGAGAGTTTTGTGCTTGAAAACTTTATAGTGTCAGTGAAATGGACTCAATCAAGATGCAATCAATACTTTCCTGTTTCCCAGTCATGTTCACTGTGTTGCTTTTGTTCTGTTCCCTCATTAGAGAGTGTGGCTCACAAACAGCCTCTGAGATACTGCTAGGTGAAAGACATGCTGCCCAAAAGGTACATTTGGATCAGCCTTTAGCCCAAGTGGTCCAATGAGTCTCCTGCAAAACACTAGTAATTCCCTCGGGGTTAGAATAGGGCTCATCAGTGCTATGTGTAATTGTCTTGGAGCGAGCGCCACTTCTGAACTCAAGGTGCACGTTGTCCTACACTGTTAGGGAAAAGCAGTCAGCCCGTTAGTTAGTTAGAAATACAGGAAGAGCTACCTAAAAATGAATGAACAGATCCATTTCGTTTGGAGGTTTTCATTACACTTTCTGTATCGGTTCAGAGAGTAGCAGGGCTCCAGAAGGATGGGCACTGCCACCGTTTCATAGGCAGACGATCAGTGCATTGACCTTATGGCTCAAGAGGAGAAGTTTAGTTTCAGATATCCCACTCTGCATGCTTAAACTTGCCTCCCGTCTTGTGGGGCACCCACTTTGCCGTGGTCAGACCAGAGCAGCCGATGGGAGAGAGCCACTGTGTGAGGGCAGGACCAGGTCTGCTGACTGCACTGGGATTGTGTCAGGCATGGACCAGGCAGGAGCTTGTCCCCAGATCCTTTGGGTTTCTATATTTTTAATCCCTGTGGCTAGATGGTATTGGGGTGGCAGCCCCTTGGTTGTGATGATCGTTTGATTTTTCGACGATGTGCATACTTCACGGTGGCTCTCGGTGTGTTTTTGTAATTAGGCATATTTAACTGTGCCTTGTTTTACTGCTGTAGGAAGAATCTCATTTGTCAGCAGTTTAAGCTTTGCCAAATAAAGGCTTATTGGCAAACTGCATTGAGCCCTCTGATAATAACCCAACTTTAGAAAACACACACCCTGCTGTGTTGTATTCAAGCCATGGTGCTGTTGAAATTAAAAGGGGAGACAATGCCTGCTTTCAAAAACTGGAGGTTCTTTGTATTCTAATAAAAGCCTAAATTAATGTTTTAAAAGGTTATTGCTATTTTTTACCAGCTAGCTGGCACTGTGCATAAATCTTATTTAGGGAAGGTCCTACGTTATTTCACTGTTTCTAACACGTCAGCCAGTATCATACTGCCCTGGATAATCAGTTCCTGAAATTCATTAGTACAACCCATTAAATCCCTTTTGTTTAGCTTTAATAGCAGGGTCTTTCTGCGTGTTCGGGAGTCTAATATGTGATGTACGTTCTGACACCACCAGCAGGGACCACAAGTATTTCTTACATAACCTAAAGGACACATGTTTGGCTTATGGCAAAAATAACCTCATCTTTCCTGCGTTTCAGGTTGAGGTGTCCATGTGAGGTCCTTTTATAAGAGCAAAGTAATAGGAACTGTGTATAATTTAATCTCGTTGGCTTTTAATACATTTCCTTCAGCTTTTAAAGAGTGCTCTAGGAAATGGAAAAACACACAGTCAGCTATGAAATTGTATGACACTGATGCAGCCAGGCTGTAAAATATTCTTTGCATCTTAATTGCATTTTATACAGCCATATAACCTTGTGTAACGCTTAACTCTATAAATCCTAGCTTTGCATCCCGCTCTGGCAGCTCGGCGAGAGCAGCAGAGGACTGTTTCCCACAGTCCATTGCTCACTTTGGTTGTGTGGGCAGAGCACAGATGTCAGGACTGCGCGCAGAACTTGCGTCGAACTTTGCAAACTGCTCTTTGCACGTAAAGGATTCTCCTTGTCCCTTCGGATGAACCCGATGAGACCCGTATCTGAGCTCTCTCCAAAAGCATTCGCAGCCAGGTGAATGGCAGAGCCTGCTTTGTGTACTCTGCTTTACTTGAAGGTTTAGAGGACAGCTTGGGGGAGCAGAGAAAGTCGTTTCACTGGTGTGTAGCTGTTAGAACAGAGCAGGGTGTGACAGCAGCTCAATCCCTATAGGGTGAGCCAAAGCCAAAACAATCTTTCAGGCACCACCAACCATGTGGAACATTGGCATGATGCGAACGTGTCTGCAGTGACGCTGTGTCCTGCAACATGACAGCTGCGCTTGCCAGGACTTTCTGCCCTCTGATCACCCTCTTCCAGAGAGAGCCACATCCCCAGCCTCACAGGCTGTGCTTCCTTCCCCGCTGTAGAGCAGAGGCTGACAAAAGGAGACCCGAATGCAGAGAAGGGAGATTGGTTTAGAAGTGAGGAAAGTGGTGGGAGGATCCTAAAGTGGTGATGGATGTGATCTGCTCAACTCTTTAGCTTTTTGCTAATAATAGAAGGTTTTCAGAATGGATAGGCAGAGACATAACAGGATCCAGTGGCTGAAAACTGAAGCTGGGTAAATTTAGATTAGAAATAATGCTCTGTCTACACTGCAGATTGCAGCACAGTGTTGAGATGCAGGATTGTTAAATGGACTGATTCAGAGAGCAAAAGCCGTCCAACAGCAGCGGCAGGACTATCCCAGATTGATTTAGCTCGTAGGAATAAAAGAGCCTGCCCAGAGGTGTGTGCTGCTGCAGCCCAGCCGTGCCCAGCTCTCCGGTGAGCGCCGAACCTCACTGCATACCCCTGCGTGTGATCCGTGATACTCAGCAGAGGCTAACACAGCTAATACTGCAACATCTCATCAAGGAATGTTGACATTAGCGAGCGGCATCCTGTGTCTCGCTTTGCAGATAGATGTGGACAGATTTTACATTAAGGTCCCCTTCTGGCTCTAGGAATTCTGCGCAGCTGCATAAAATGACTTTGAGGATCTATTGAGAAGCGCTTGGGGAGGTCAAACTATTTGCACAGTTGAAAGTTTCTGCTAATCGAGCTGTAACTCAAAATTTCCATGTCATGGTGAATTTTGATATCTTAACATTTGGCTTCATTTTACTTCGGGAGACTTTTCGGGTTTCTCGTAGCGCTGAAATCCTGTAATGCTTTTTTCCTTTGGAAATACTTTCCACAAAGTGCCTTGGTTTGGACAAATCAGCATTTCTGCAATGGAAAATCCTTTTTTGACTGAAAATTTCCGACTCCCCATCACACAGTTGCGATCGACCCTCACGGGTTAATGTCCATGAAGGACCACCCTCTGCAGGAGGGACTTTTACAGCCTTTCTTAGAGAAGAAAAATAAAGAGGAACTGACTTTGGCCCAAAGGGATTAATTGGTACCCTTATTTCATTAGGTTATTTAAAGCAAAGATCCCATTAAACTTTCATTGGAATAGTGTTAGACAAAGTCTGTAATCTGCAGCTGTTGGAAAGAAGTGAGAGGTCAGCAAATTACCAGATGATAACAAAAAACAGTATTGAAGTGTGAGAGAGGAAGAATGAAAGGAGAATGGAAGCACAGGATGAGAATTTGGACCTTTCAGTTCTCTGGTTTTCCGTTTGTTGAATATGTGGGCTCCGACGTGCCGTTTGTTCCGTGTGACATATGTTGAGCTAAGGAGGCTTTCAGAAGCTGAGGAGACCTCACAAGCCTGGAGTGTCAAAATAAGACCTGGTTGTTCTTGTGTCTCGTCACTGAAACTGTTTGTCTCTCTCTGGCCTAATTAGCTCAGGCATGATTTGTGTTCTGTTAGTTCACCCCATTGAAGCTGCTCTGCATACATCGTGCGCACTAATGGATTAGTCTTGGCACCCCCAAAGTGACTGCACACGTGTTGGGGTGAGACCAGGACAGCATGGCATCATGGAGAAGAGAACAACGTAAACCTGAACTCCACATGCCTTACATCACTTGCAGCCTTCGTGTTTATGAAGCTGGGGGCTTTGGTATTTATTTTTGTCTTAGACATCTGGAAATTCAATTAGGAAGCATCTGCACCGGTTTAGCCTGAGGAAGGGGTGAATGATGGTTACCGCCTGGTTGGTTTTGGTTAGTTTTGGCCCAAGTTCTGTGCTGTTTAGCTAGACCTGTGCAAAGCAGCGTTTGGGATTCCATAGAAACAGCTTCTGGGGTCACTGTTGCCATGAAACAACAGGTCCACCTTGCAGCTCCTTTGGATTAAAAGGAATGCACAGTCTGCACTGAAGCTGTAGGACACACTGGCCACGGTGCATTGCTGCTTCCCACTGGTTCCCTTGGGGCCTCATCCCTCCGCTTCCCTGTGTGGTGGTCTGGATTATGGTTGCCCTGTCTCAGAGTCAGCACAGCCCAGGGCCTTGGCACCCAGATGTATCCAGGTGTGGAGCTGGCTGCTCGGATCTTTCCTACAACACTGTGTTCTCAGAGCACTTGCACTGACCGGGGACAGTTTGCATTTGCAAAGAACTGGGGAAAAGAAAGGTTCAAGGTGCTGTCCTGTTTCAGCATCATCTGGCAGCACTGCTTGCAGTAACTTGTCATCAAACAGTTTGCTAGAAAAATCAGGTTTGAAGCCCTAAGAATTAAAGCTGAATGGATTGTTCTTCCTTTCTGGGACAGGAATGCTCGTGGCGGCGTACTCTGATGCCGCTAGACGGACTTCGTGCTCAGCTGCTGCAGCCGAGGAGGGCTCTGCTTCTTTCCCTTCTCCTGCTTGTTTCCCCCCTTCACTCCTCTTCTGCTGGCACTGACAGTTTTCTGCCCCCACCAGCAAACCTGCTCAGAAAGCTGAATCAGCAGAAAACTGACCCTACGGGACTGAGCAGAGAGCTGTCAGCTGGCTCAGATCTCTGACCCAGCTCAGAGAAAATGCCAGGGCGCAAGAAAGGGTGGGAGGAGAGGAGCAGGACTGTTCTCAGTGCTGACTGTTGTTCAAGTCAGAACAGTCTCCCCACAGAGCCACAAAACGCCCAAAGGGGTGCCCTGCTCTCACAGCTTAGACTTCCTACATGCTCTTCTGCAAGCCCCTTGCCAAGCCTGCAGAAAGGGGGAGAACTCTCCTATTTCTGTTTGCCTGTTCTGTGTGCTTGCTTTGCAAATGCTGACTGCGTTTTTCCTGGAGATTCTAAATCCTAACAAAGTACCCTGAAATCATCAAACTCTTCCAGTTAGTAGTTTTTGGCCAAAAGAATTTTGGGTTTTCTTCTGTGAGGTTACAGAAGAAACTGCTGAAGACCTGTGTAGCATCACTGAAAAAGGGACAAAATAGTCATCAAGAGACGGCAGGGGAATCTGACCTGTGTCAGCTAACACCTCTTCCACAGCTTGAGCGTACATCGAGCTCAGAGCCGTGACTGGCTTCAGTTATTGTGGTAACTGTGCACGTGCACACTCTCAGTTCCTGACAGAGAGGTACATGGAAATGTGTGTTAGCGTAGCCTGCTGCCATTGAGGTACAATTTGTGTTATGGCTACTTCAGCCAGTGACCAGGAACACCTGCACACGCACAACCACATCCACAGAGTTGCCATGACCGAGCTGCCACAGGCCAACAGGTCAACATCAGGGAGGTGAACTATGAGCCTGAACTCATGTGGTTATATTCTGCTGGAGGGGAACCAGCACTGGATCTGATGAAACTGAAGGAACAGCAGCTGAACTGAATTTTGGTGTCTCAGTCTGTTCTATGACAGGGAAGAGTGAGGACTGACCTTATTAGTCTTGTGTGTTGCTGCATGAGTTACCACAGGTGGTGGGAAGCAGATCTGGATCCCTACATGGGTGGGACTACAATGGGCTTTAAAAGCTAGAAGCTGAAGTCAGACAATCAGTCTACACATTCAGTGGGGTGTACATGTACATGTACATGTTGATCGTTATGCATCTACCATTGAACTTGCACTGACCGAGGGTCAAATCCCTGGTTGAATTATAATGAAGGGAAGTTCCATTAACGTCATCTCTCCCTGACATCTCTGCATCTCTCTATGGGTTGTTAATATCAGAGATCTTCAGTAATTGACTGACTACTGCCTTTGAAAGACAACCCTTGTCTCGAACGTCACGTCTGTTTCACCTCGAGTGAAGGAGTGGGATTTTCAGACTAAGAGCCCGTGTGTTCCCAGAAATGCATGTGTGTGGTCAATACGCATCTGTAAGGCTCACAAACCTCACTAGAAAACGTTTCTTCCACCAGGCCGTTGCACAGGATCAATACTTGGCTCTCTTTTAAGTCTTTACAGTATGCAGAGTGGTAGTAAGAGGTATTTTTAGACTGTTTGAATAAAGAAAGTCTATTTCTGTCTTGAGGGTTTGAGTTGCATCTCTGAAGATCTGCACACAGGACTCAAGATAGCACAGCAGAAAAAAGTGAGGACGGCTTTGTCCAAAGTTCCTTCGTGTTTGCTCCTCTGCTGGTTGCATAGCCAGAGCTATCACCTGGAGAAGGCACGTCATCCGCAGGCCTTGGAGACTCCACTCAGATGGTGAATTTAAGCACTTCTTTAAGGTGCTGGTGCCCACCACGGGGCTGCGGCGCTACAGGTCCCCTCTGCACCGCGCTGTGGGGTTTCAGAGGGCGCTGCCTGCCACGGGGAAGAAACCAAAGGGCAGCACTGACATTTCTCTCTACTTCTTTTTCTCCTTGATGGAGAAAGCAGAGCATTTATGAGTCAGTTCCTCACTGTCACCAGCCTCAGTCACTCATAAATCATTAGTTGGGCATGCAAAATCACGTCTTCTGGGGCTGTTAGGGCTGTTGTGTTTTTTAACTCTATGTCATTTGCTTCATAGGTTGTAGGAGGTTTGGGAGCTTGAATAGTTCCCAGTTTAAACAGTTTTATATTCAGCAGCTGTCTCAGATGGACTGTGTCATCAAAAGTGAGACAGCAAATTGGGGGAGAGATAGATATATCTATATGCTGGAGTTTGGTGTTTCTTCAGCCACTTTTCGATCTGCTTGGCTATTTTTCTGACCCCACGCCTGGCTTAGGAATTGTTTGGGTTTATATCCAACCTATAGACATTATAAAAAGACATCCTGAGCAGAAGTTATGGGCTCTCTTGCATGTTGCAGTGGGCCAGAATATCGAATGCACCGAACAGCTGTACTTGGCTGTGCTGTTAAACAGCACTAGAATTGCTGTTCTGCCATTGTGCTGCTGTGAATCCAGCCATTTAACGCCCATTAGATCACCCTGTTCAGTTCCTGATTCATGTCAGACTGTTCTCTACAAATATTTTCCTCATACGAGGTCTTGCAATTCAGTTTACTATGTTGTAGACTTTCCACTGCTTCTCTTGGAAAAGAGTGGATCGAGAACACTAGGAAACATCAAATCACATTGAATATGTCATTGCAGATTGTAAACAAACAGAGCTAAAAATAATTTGAAGACCACGCACAGTGGAAAACTTCCACTTTCAAAAACCCTACCAAGCAGCTATTCTGAGGATGCTCTTGCACATCCTTGTACAGGCGTAGGTTTTCCTTTGTCAGAGATTTGTGTTTAAGCTGTAAGGCAAGAAGAAACACCCTAGAAGCTCAGAATAGTGTTTTGTCTTGGAGCGACAGAAAGCGAAGCAGACTTGCAGTTGTACTGCTTATTTACATGTCATCCTCCCTTACTGGCAAGTAATTCTAAGCAGAATCAAGTGACAGATATCTGCTGTGCTGAATTCTGCTGCTCTCGTGTAGTTCCAGCAAGCACGGAGGGTTTGAGTCTGGTTTTCAGAACTGTCAGGCGCCAAATGGCACGCTGCACATGAGCCTGCAGTTCTGTACCTAATTTGCATGCAGTTATGCAAATTAAACGTTTGACATGAGTAATCACACACAAATCAGCATGTCTGATCATTTGCACACATGCTTATTCACTTCATTTGCTCAAATAAAACACATACACTAAGTCGACAGCTCAGTCCCCAACCATTTTAGCAACCAGCGTCGCTGCTTCTGAGGCTGTTAATGTTGGTTCTCAATAGGGCAGCTGCAAGCAGTTAATAATACAGACATCCATCCCTCAGTGAAACTTCCGTCGTGCTCTTTTGCGTGCCTTTAGGATCTGCTAGTGATGGGCATGAGGTTGCCCGAATGCATGGAAGGTTGGTAGAGCTGACTTGCAGCTGAATTGCTGGATGCCGGTGTGTTAAAACCGAGCAGGAAGAAGTAACCCTAGTGAAAAACGCTTGTAGAATTTAACCTGGTTCAAACACAGCTTAAGCAAAAGGAGCATCTGCACGCGTGCGAGTTAGAAATGTGCAAATCTAGCACTTTCCTGCAGTAAAACAAGCAAAAACTAAAAGCACTTCTGCACCTAAATATTCACTCTGTCAGTAACATTGCCGGGTTCCAGGAGGCTGCAATAGTATGGATTGTTATCTGATGAAGGAAGATCAGCTTTTGGAAGAAATGTGGAATTATTCAGCAAGTGAAGCAGAAAGTGGGGGTTCAAAATATTTGAAATACATTCAGTCCTTCGGGGAAAAGTGGCTCTTGGCACAGGCACAGCAAACTGCCTGGGTGCACCAATGCACCACAAATACCTTGTCTGGGGAGAATGCATCTGATGAGCAAAGCCTTTGGAAATTCTTTGTGTGTGCAAGCGGAATGCGACCAGCTCCCGTGAATTGGTTTAGGAATTCATCCTAAGAAAAGACCCAGCAAAACTACAGTCACTGTCCTGAGGGTGCCTTAGGGCAAACTGCAGCTGTCCACTGGGGTACAGTGCCAAAGCTGCCAGTCCACGTGAATTACAAAATGTCAAAGTCCCTTTTAAGATGTGCTGAGGTCTCTGCTCCCCTGTCCACACAGGGATCCTTTGACACCTATCCATAAGCCCTTGGTCCTCAAGGAATTTTGCTCTCAGCAGCACCAGCAGTTGCTTTCAGGCACCATAATGAGTTAGTTGTGGGTTTAGAGAACCCATCTGCATCACTCTTTGTTGAGTACATGAAGTTTGTGGTGGTCAGGATGGCCCGATCCAGGCCAAAATAACCCACTGTCAGGAGAGAAGCTGCCCAGATCTATATAAGACATCTTTACTCACATGGACTCTTGCCCATAATGGACTTTACTCACATGGACTCTTGTCCATGATGTTCAGAGCACTGACGGACAACTCAAGAAACAGGGCTGTCTCCCTAGGACCTGTCCACGTGGTGTCACACAGAGAGCATAAGGCTACAGGGAACATTTAGATGATCAGAAGCCGTGGTGTGTTTGCACTGGCAGGAGTCATACAAAGCCCTGAGCCTTCCTTGAGTTCAGAGGAGGCTGCAAAGAGAGACGTGCCCCGTGGCCTGAGCCCAAACTGCTCCTTCACAAACAGTGCCGGCAAGAGACACGTGTGGCTCCGGTCTGGCCCCCGTACTAATTGCAATTAAAAAGAGAGCCCTCGGCAGTGGCTGGGAGCAAAACAAGTGTGGTATTGTTGGCTTTATCAGGAGAAACAGGGAGCACGAAGGGTGACAACACAACGTGCAGGATCTCGGACTAGGAAAAGAAAGTATGTTGGGTCCAAGGACTGCGTCAGGCTGGACCACCCCTCCTCTCCCAGGTCAATCAACTTGCTCATTTGTAGTGCAGAAGACTAAAATGTTTTCCTCCATGTCTTGCACTTAAATTAAAGGTGTGATCTGATAGTATTTAGTGTCTGGAGAAGACAAACCTCTTCCTAGATCATCAATTCCCTGCTTCCAGTTCAGAATCACACAACTACAAGTAAATCATTTGGTGGTCTCAAAACTTTAGCACTGGAAATTAAACCTCAGGTCCACTGGGATTTCCAGTAACGACAGAGCCATCAGCTTCGGGGGATTTTACCCAAGGGATGTAACATTCCAGCTTATTCTGCAAGCCATGGCTGGAGCCTCTTAGCTGTGAAGGAAGGTATCATAGTATCATAGTATCATAGTATTACCAGGGTTGGAAGGGACCTAATAGATCATCAAGTCCAACCCCCACCAC
>JAOXOE010000001.1:110654748-110674859 GCA_028565055.1 Phoeniculus purpureus
TCCAATCCTGCCTTGAACTGCTCCAGGGACGGCGACTCCACCACCTCCCTGGGCAGGCCATTCCAGTGGCCAATGACAGAGCAATGCTCATGTTTTCTAGCGCTCTGTTTCAATGCTGTGATCAATAAATTTGGGCTTAGTGATGAGAGAGGAGTTTGGAGCTTCCTTTTAAACAGTATGGAACTGAATCACCCTGTCTGCAGAAACAGATCCCTTCATTAGGATTCAGTAGTGTTTGCTGTATGACAGCAGCACCCAACGATCCCTACCCCATGAAAGCTCTGTTTTCCTGGCTGTCGTGTGAATATACACACAACCAAGGACATGTGCAGGCCAGAAGACATGAGCATTTTAAACAAGTTGCTGTGTTCCTTCCCAGTGCGTTTTCTAAATGCTCATCCCCTAAACTGAGAGCAGTTTGAGATGAACAGAGCCTGCAAAAAAAGCGTAATTCCATTTTATTTTATGCACATATTAAATGTTGTGATTTAGATCTCAGAGGAAATACAAGAAGCCTGCACTGGCTCAGAGCGAAGGTTTGTCTGGTTCTGTGTGTGGTCACTTGTGGTGGTCTCAAGTAGGAGAACATAACCAGATAAGCATCCATCAGCCTTCCCCAGGATGCTCCTCCAGCCTCCAACTGTCTTTGGGTAGGCATCAATAAACAGCATACATGCATTTAATGACTTCAATGGATTTTCCTCCAATGAATTTATCCTTCTGAACCCTTTTAAACTTACCACACGTATGGTAACTCGCTAGAAGTGGCTCCGTAGCTGTGCCTCACATAGGGACCTCCTTGCCTTCTTTTGCCTTTCCACGTGCCCATTTTACACGATGTCCTGCAACTCTTGCACTGGAGTATTGAGCAGTCTCCGTCCACCTACTCCATGTTTTAGAATTTTGCTTCACATTCCCCCTGAATTTTCCTTTCCCAGTCTATTTAACTGGTTCCTCTTTGGAAGCTGGTTTTTTCCCTTTGACTGTCCTTATTGCCCTTCTCTGTGCGTTTTTCTTTCTACTATGTTCTTTTAGAGACTGATGGATTTAAACAGTGCCAGCACGATGTGTCTTTGCTTTGCTCTCTACTCCTTTGCTGGCATTCGGCTCGCTGTCTGAGCACTTGCACCGAGACAGTGTTTATAGCTCTGTCTATTCTGACCTTGGGATCTCATTCCCAAGGAATAAGAGGGAGTTTAGCACCAATTGCTGTAGGTGGAGTAAGAAATGTTTCCTATGTGCTGGGTTTTATATTAATCTATATTGAATTTCATCAGCTCTTTTACCACCTAGTTGCTGGTAATCTCCCCTCGCTGGTAAAACCATTCATGTTCTCTCACCCTTCCATTCTGCCGTTTAACCATCACGAAGAGCTCCCTTCTTACCCTCTGACAGCTTTGTTTTAAGAATCTCTAACAAGTGGTCTTGCCGAGCGCCTTTGGGCACAGGCTTTCCAGTTAAGCTGTGTCAACTGAATTCCTGTTGTTCACATGCTTGTTATCTCCTTCAAAAAACCCTTGCTGCAGTTGTGAAGTGCAGTTTTCCTTTGCAAAAGCTGAGCTGGACTTCTCCAGTAGGTCCTATTTACCCAGGTGCCACCCCAAGCTATGCTTTAGGATTTTTTACACACTACATTTTGCCTGGTATAAGCTTTTTCCTTAGAACCTTTTAAATAAATGGTGCCATATTTGCCACCTTGGATGCCAAGAGCATTCTCAGCCAACAGCTGCACACACCATAGTTAGGTAAAAATAGAAAAACATAGATTTTCTTTTTTGATTGATTCCTTGGAAGGTTTTGTTTTGCAAGATTCTGAATGACCTGGCATTTGGGTTTTGCTGCTTATATCAGCTCCTAACATTTAGTGATTATCTGCTAGTTGATCTTTTCGCTGTTTGACAAATCCCGTGATAGTGGGCGCTGGGCCACTCAAATGCAAAGAGGCTGCTGACCCGTGCTGAGAGCAGCGGGCAAACCTGAGATGAAGCAGTGAACACAAAAAAGGAGCAAGTAAACCTAAAACAAAGTTAAATAATAAATCAGCGTAAAACAGGAGAAACGGCAACAGGCAAAACAAAGCCCTGGCTTCTATTTTGAGTAATTCTCCACGGTTTGCCGTGTCGAAGACGTTGCCTGTCTCGGTGAAAACACAACTTAGCTGCTAGCAGTGAGCCCATGAGAAAGCGGTGTGCTCAGCAGTATCTGTTACTCATCGGGGGGGTTGTGTGTTTAAACTGACGCAGGACCGCGCTGCAGAGGCTGGAAACGCTAAATAACGTGCAAGCCTGTGTTTCCTTGTGCACATAATTGCCTGACCTCTGCAGCAGATGCGATTTGCCAAGATTTTCTTAACAAAGGCAGTGACCTTAGTTTCCTACGCCGTATGAATGCGTTCAGGCACTGGCACTGCTGTGTGCTGCGTTCCCTTTCTTTCTTCTGCACTTCTGCCTATTGTTTGACTCTCTCTATTCACTTGAGACCCAGAAGAGCCAGCACAAACTACCTGCTCCACCACAAGTATTGATTGGGCTGATATTGAATTACAGTTCCTTATTTTAAGAAGTTTTGTCAGTGTGCAGTGCTTATGAAATAAGGCTGTTGCAAGGTCACAGGACTAGCAGCTCCATGGGCTGGCAAACAGCATTGCAGACCATACGCTGTTAATTATTTAACATGTCTTCAGATGGGTGATTTGAACTCAACTGTCTCATCTTTCACAGCTAAATAGTGAAGATGACTCAAAATGGCCCAAATCATCCGGGATAATTTACCTCTGGAAACTGAGATGGTAAGGCAATGGAAAAAGAAGCTGGGTCTCTTACTGATTTCACTCGCTGTCCCTTTACGTTCCCTTTTCTTACCAACCACAACACACCCGGCTCCTTCTCCTGTAACATCCTCACCAGGCACAAGTCATTAGATACCAGCTGTGTCAATCTGTAGCTGTGCCAGGCTCTACTGAACAAATATGGCTGGGTTCAGCCAGCACCAGCCTTGTCTGTGCCCCAGGCTGGATGTTTTCTCTTCCTAGACACTAGTTTTCATGCAATGCGCAAGAGCTTTGCCTCTCTAAGTATCCTGTCAAGTCAAACTGACTGGAGCTGGTTCAGTGTTGGCAGAGTGACAAGGGAAATGCAAAGACTTCAAGCAACCAAAGCTCCAACGGTGTGGTGCCCTTCCATGCTTTATTGTCTCTGGAAATCAAATGCCCCCTGTGCCAACCACCCAACTAGGAACACGCTATTATAATAAACCCATCACACTTTAAAATAGACCACAGCATGGGAATGTCCTGCAAAGGCTCTCTAATTATGAGCTACTTCACGTATGAGCTGCACTTGAAAACAAGGGCAGTAAAGACCTGACTCCACAATACAGAGAAACGTCATCTCTGGGCCTGCTGTGCTCTGTTCTTTTGCTCTGTTCACTCTTCTTTAGTTCTCCAGATCTCTTCCCTCAATGTTTTCATATCCAGTATTCCCTGGACTAAACCACACACTGTCGCTCTTTCCCTTCCCGTTCTCTCAGACGGGTCATTCCCTTCTTTTTCCATGTCTTTTAGATAGCCCCTGTTCCTTCCTTGTCCAGCCTTCCAGTCATCTTCTCTTTTCTCTCTCCTTTTCTATCCCTCTGTTGTATTTCCTTCCTATCCTTGTCTCCCTGCTTCATCATTTACTCTTTTGGGGTTTTGCCCCCTGCTCCATTTTGCTGTCTTCTGCCCGCGTTGCACCTTGCCGACGTGCACTCGTGCTTCAAATGCATGCCAACAGGAAGGTCAGGAAGAGAAGTGGAAGCAAACAGGACTGCTTGGGCGGGCACCTTATAACTCAGGCTCAGGTCTTCCACAGTTTAGACAGCTGTTCAGCTCTGACACTTAATCCCCATTGATTTTGAGTAGGATTTAGGGGCCTAAATCCCTCTTGAGTCTCTGGTCCCAGGTCAGCAACTTTATCCATCCCACACTGCAGTCCCTTAGCAAGACTCACCAATGTGGTCTCACAAAGCTTAGACTGTTAATGACAGAAGTGGTCAGTCTACGTGCCCACTTTTTGCTGTGCTCACATCACCTGCTTCCTAGTTGCATTGCGGTTGTACTGATGGGTGGGGATGTGCTCAGCCCTGAAACCGTGATGAAAAAGCTGCTGGGCTAAGAGGTCGAGAGGGGAAAGGGACAGAGCACTATGGAAACTTAGACGCCGTGGTGATGCAGGACTGCCAGCTGATGGATTGCCCAACTTCTCCAGGTTCTCAGGAGGATTCAGTCTCTGTGCACACTTTTCTCCTTTTTGCTGTCTCCAATGTTACAGCAAGGACCGAGGGAGACTGTAAGGCAGATTTTTCAGTCTCCTTTGTAGGAATGACCCACTTAACAGATGATACAATCAGGGTATTTACTTTTTCTCTCTGCTTCCAGTAAGGGATGTTCAAAGGCGAAGTGCCCATTCATCGGGATGCCCGGTGTCCAAAGCAGCCGGCACAAAGGAGCTAATCTTGTCCTCAGCAGTCCTATTTGTTCAGGTGCAAAGCTGGTGCCTGCCATAGCTACCAACCTAAATACAGATGCGGGGCCTTAAAAACAGAGAGGAAGGAAGAAAGGAAGGAAGGAAGGAAGGAGGCAGTTTCGGACAAGCCGTGGTGAGCTGAGGCAAGTTTCAAGTAAATGAATTGTGGAACAACACAGTGCATTATTTTGGCCTCCTAAAATGGAACGTATTCCCTATAAAACGGGCATGCTGTGCAGCGCTCTGACATTTCCAAGTGAAACAATAGGACCACTAGAATGGAAAGTCTGCAGGAACGGCAGACAAGGAGAGGAAGTGGAGGTTGAACAAAGGTTTTGTTCATTTTTACAGCCCCTAGAGGAAGAGCACTGCTGTACAGAAGCTGTTAATGATGGGCTGGATTGGATGGCTGAAACCAATGCCAAGTTCTAAATGTGTTTTTACTCCAAACCCCTCCCCAGCTGTCCAGATACCCTGCAGAATTTCCAGCTGGTGTGAACCCCAAGGCTTCGCAGCCCAGCAAAAAAAAACCCAAGGTGGTGGTGGTGGTGGTGGGGAGGGGAATCCAGTCCATGGTTTGCACGGCCCTTTGTCCCTTGACAGATGGATTTGCTTCCGTGACATAGCAAATCATTAAGCTCCATCTGACAAACTTTAAAGTTGACCTAAACTCTTGGGTTGTAGGAAGGAACTGTGCTGTGCTGAGGGTTTGCTCAGGTAACTATGGCAACTCTGCTGCTCCGCTCGGCTCTGAACGAGCTGTTCTTAAGTGAAAACAGCCTCAGCCTACCGTCGCTGTTTAATAAATAACCCGCCAGCAAAGGAGAATCCAGGTTCGGGGACGCTGTGCTTCCTTCAACGGAGAGCTGGGAAGTGCAGAAGTAAAATTCAGCAAAGCCCTTTGCAGGATTTCCATGGCATGACTTTGTTCCCCTAGCAAGTGAACAAACCCCTTTCGCACACCCCGGGGCTCTGGGACCAGCTCAGCGCTGCCTGTTTGCCAGCAGAGCTGGAGCTCACAGACTGCTCCTGCTTGTACTCAACCTGTTGTACGCGATGTCACTTGTAAGCTGTATGTCGTCGTTTCAGACTTCCGAGAGCAAAATGAGATGTTGCTTTGCATTAGGCAGCGAGGGAAGGACAAGGAGAGAAACCTTTTGGAGTTTGCAATTGAGCAGCAGCAGGGTGGGATTCAACCTGCGCGGTGCTGCGATACGGCAGAGCGCGTCGGGGTCAGAGGATAACACTGCACGGTTCCTGAGTGGGGATGATGTTTACAGGCTTTTCTTTTACAAGTTTGGATTCTGCCAGGGACATTACATGAGAACTTACAATTTGTTCTTTATAACTAAGAGCCGTTTTGAATAGCAGCCAGGCAGTCAGGGCCAGGTTCTTCTTTTAGGATTTGTTGCAACAAGGACTGGCCTCAAGTCCTGATACGAGTTTTCTGTTGATGTCAGCCAGAGCTGGTTTAATTGGGCATCTCGCAGGCATAAAGGTGGGACACACTGGTCAACAGCAGCCTCATTTCTCCTCTCTGTCTCTGCAGTAGGGTGAAGGAGGGGTCACCCTACAGCGTCACCCTGCAGCTCAAACTTGCCCCGAGCCATCTCTGTTCTAGCGCACATCGTGTACATGACTTCTCCTTCACAAGGTAGGACAGGCAGAACAATCTATTCAGAAGTATCAGATAAATAGAAGAAAGCTTCTGGGGCCACCTGAGCATCTTCCACAGAGAGGTAACAGGTCTTGCAGATACCTAACAAGATCTAAGGTATCTTTGAGCTAAGTAAGCCTTTGAAAACCTTCCTGATCTCCTGACCAGCAAGGAGAGCTCTCACCCCACTTGTGACCTCCCTTTCCTCTACCCATGGACATACTCTTTGTAAGGCAAGCTGAGGCACTGAGGGCCACAGTGTGCCCTTTCTTCCCTCCCTGCCCTCTCACTGTGTGACTCCCATCCAAGTTTGCCTGCCAATATCCACTGGTCTCTGCCAGCATAAACAGTGGCAGAGGGCCACAGGGGCTGCAATTCCACTTATGAGGGGAGGAACAATAAGAGACCAGTCTCATCCAGAAAACGTATAGAAATGGCCACAATGAAGGTGTGACCAAAGAGGAGACCTGCAGAAATGGTACCTGCATGGTCCCTCTGAAACACTGCAGAATCATGATAGGGTCACATCTGTCCTCCCCAGCTCCACAGCCTGGGTGGAAGATAGCAGTTCAGACCCTCAGAACATGGTCCCACATGGACACAGGGTACAGCTTTGTCAGAAAGAGCCTCCTGCCTCAAACTTATCCATTGACTTCAAGACACTGAAGCCACTAGGAGTGCCAGGCAGGAATGGGACGTGGTTAGCATCCCAGAGCAAGCCAGGGACAATGCTGAGGCCAATGCCAGGATGAGTGGGATGACTGAGGAAATGGAAGAAAATGTGTTCCCTAGTCAAACCCCCAAATTTGGAAGACATCTTTTACCCTAACACGCCTGTGTTTTTTCAGGTTTTGCTTGCAGATTCAGGCTTGCATGTCCACAAACGCCGTCTGGTTATTGTCTGTGAGGCTGGGATGTGAAGTCATTAGAAAGGACTCCTCTTGCCACTACCCAAATAACTCAGTAGGACGGAGTGAGTGTAACCCAGTTTGCCCTTTTGTCGTTCTGAGCGCTGCTGCTGCAAGGCTGCAGTTTCATGGTTTGTGGAAAGCAAATTCTCTTCCAAACAAAGACCAAACCAGACCCAGGGCCACATCTCCACATCTCCAGGAGAGCAGAGTATCCCTGAGTCCTCACTGAGCTGAGGCAGACCCAAACCAGCTGCGTTCTGGGGAGGTGGTGGGTGTCTGCCACTGGGGGTGGCTGAGCCCCTTCCACCAGGGACTTTCCTGGAGTACAGAAGTGAAGGTTTATCCCTGCGTTCTGTCAACATCTGGGCAAAGTGTGCTTTCCTTGGTGAGGTAAAGGTTCCACTCCTGACTGAAGAAGCAGTGGGGAGGAAAGGGGCTGGAGTTCAGATCCTGTGTATCCTAACGCTTAGATGTCTTAATTAAAGATAGACTTTTCCTTTGGGTGGCTGTGGTTAAAGCAGCAGGAAGGGACCTGACAGCACAGCCTAAACAGTGATAAAATAAGTCTCTTTTGGGTTTTTTCTTTCTTTCTTTCTTTTTTTTTTAATGCCAAGCACTCACTTTGGCCTCAATCTGAAATGGCTTTGAAAAGGCAGACACCTTCATGTAAACGTTCTTAATAAAGAGAAAGGGAAAAAAACCTCTGCCCACTGCAGGACATTTGTAGTCCTTCTGATTTAGGTGTTTTAATAATGTGAAAGTTTATCTTGGAAGATGGTGGCTGACCTGGAATTAAAACTGTGGCTCTGCCGATGTAAGCCCAGACAGGAGACTCAAATATAGTGGTGTGGTATGGGTCTGTACAAAGACACACGCACACCCATGTGCATGGTGTGTATGGACACATCTCTACGTAACCATAACCTCCCTTTAAAACCTATTTCAGCCCAAATTAAGCTGTAGACAACATCCCATTGGCTGAGACACGACAGAGTGGTGCCCCATGATATGCTCATTTCCTATTCCGGTGTGGTTAATTGGGTATTTCAATTTAATTACCACAGTCAATAGCACTTTCAGTTGAGTATCTTAAATGTTCATTTAATTTACTGTAGATTTAATAAGACAGTGGCTGTATGTTAAAGCTGTTAACCATCTGGATGGGCTGCAAAGCCCATCTCTTCTCGTGAACAGCTGGGGCCTGATCCAAGACACACTGATGTCTACAACAGTCTTTCTGTTGACTTCAGGAGCTCTCGACTTGGGCTCCTCGGGGAGCAGGGATCTAGGCAATGCTTCTGGCTGTGGTCATCTTGGCTGTGGTGTGTGATGAAGGTTTTTTTAAGGTACTATTTCTTTTCTGCAGGCAATTTCATAAAGCAGAACAGCAGGAAGAGCAGCCCATGAGTTGGGGGCTTGGTAGCTGTGACCGATCAGACTGACCTGTTGTGTTAGGGTTTTAAGTGAAATTTCAAGAGGCTTCGCACAGCCTGGGGAAGGAGGCTGCAAGATGGGTCACACCTTGGAAAGGTTAAAATAAACACAGCAATTTGACAAGCCTCATGCAACTGAGCGGTCTGTTTTACCCCTGTCACAAGGTCTGGCAGAGCTGTTCATCCTCCCTCCACCTCCTATGAGTCACTAGGTCATGCAGTGGGTTAGGAAATAGGCAGGTCTGCAAGTTTTGAGATCATTAATGAGCTGGCCAGCAAAAAGAGGCAACCGGAAGTTATCAGCATTCTGTCTTGATTTTGGGGGGGGGGGGTCTCTTAAATAGGAACATAATTTGTTTAGGCAAAGGATGATACAGCATAGGGCTGTGATTGTAGGGTCTAGACTTAATAGCCTGGGGACTTGGCCACTGTACCTTCCTGCATAGTCCTGCTTGCTAAGCAGGCTTTGGTAAAGTGACCAAATCACAGACCATTAGGGATTGGAAGAGACCTCGAGAGATCATCCAGTCCAATCCTCTTGCCACAGCAGGATCACCTAGACCAAGTCGCATAGGAACATGTCCAGGTGGGTTTTAAACGTGTCCAGAGAAGGAGACTCCACAACCCCCCTGGGCAGCCTGTTCACTACTGATTGTTTTTGAGATGTGCTAGTGCCTAAAGATTCTGGCAGATACTTGGGTGGGTTTCTAGAAGCACCTGTGTCAGGAGTGGCCAAGCATGACATGTCTTCGCCACACAGACCACATGGTGACTCTGCTGCTCGCCTCTGCCTCCAGTCAACAGTTGGGTTTATTCCGTAACTCCAGTCACATACTGCCTGTTATGTGATTTGCCTAGTCCCAGGGCCACAGCTGGCTGGCGAGCCAGCTGCATACAGGAGCCACAGATTCTTTGAGACTGCGGGCTCCCGTGCCCCCTGGTCTTGAAGCCAGGTTGTGTTTAAAAGTGAGCTGCAGGAACGTCAGCAGGAGCAGAACTCCAGCACATGAAATCGAGGGAAGGGAAATTCAGCTCCTGCAGAATGTAGGCAAAAGGCAACTGGAGATGAATAGGCTGCCTGACAGCTGGCAGACATGCAGACTGTCTGCCATAGATGGTAATATAGGCACTGCAACTATTATGGCATCTGAAGTCAAAAAACGCAGCAAAAAGCTTTAACCTCTGCTTTCTGGGAAAACAAACACGACTTTGGATGCAGCTGGTGGAGAGAAGCCTTTGGATGCTTGTGACAGAGACTAACGGTTTAGGAAGCTTTGCTGAGCCGTGTTTGGGATTAAGGGCCAGGAGCGCCTGGGTTCGTGCTTTATTTGTTCTAGTTGCACAGCCAGCTTTAAAAATTGCATTGCTGCTGTTATTACAGCGATACTGCTATCACTACCGGTATTTTCTTAACGCATCAGGGGAGCCTGGACAGCCGCTCTTTATTTCTTCCCTGAATGCAAACGGCGTTCAGATTTTTGTGGAGATCAGACACCAGACACATTCCTGCATTCTTGTCTGACGTTCAATATTTTTCCATGAGTCAAGGAGAACAAGAATGGGCATATTGTGTAAATGCAACGCTCTGCCTTTTTAAACTGACTCGCTGCATCTCAGCCCTGCTCCTTTGTCTCTCTCCTCTGCGCAGGGGCTTTGCAGCCTGACAGATTGCGTTACTGCTATCCTTGAAAACAGAGGAAGGGAGAAGTCAGCCCTTGTTAATCCACTGTCCGCTCACCTAGCGGGTCTGTATCCTTAAGGACTGGTGGGGGTTTTTCCTGCTCTTCTGAGATTGCTTTCCCACCGGCTCCACTGTGTTCCCTTGGTAAAATCCTAGAGGCACTTTAAAAGGAGGAGAGGAGTCTGTTGCAATAGACATCCAGCAAAAGCTCCTGCTGCAATCTGCACTTCCAGTAAACACTGGTTCATCATCCAGCTTCCAGGCTCCGGGGCTGGTTCTTGGTAAAACACTGGTGCAGGTCAGCGTAGCTGCAGCTGTTTACAGCGACAGAAAATTGGGCTCTCTGTCAGTGGCTGTCGTGCTGTAGTGGATTCACGGACAAGGACACGCATGCAGACAATTATTGGCATACGTGGCGTGTCTGGAATTTGAATTCCACTTGGGGAATGTGGCAAAACACTTTCCCACCTCTGTTTTTTAAAAGTGTCTGTGAAAGGTGCTTGATTGATGACCTAAAGACTTAACTGGTCTGTAAACACCAGAGCAACAACCGCCTCTGCTCTGCTCAGAACTGGTCCATACCCCCAGCAAGACCTGGTGGCCAGCCTTTCCAGAGATTTCTCCTAGGTCCCAACCAGCGCAGACAAAGGCAGACTTTTCTAGAGAGAGATCTCTCTGAATTACTGCAGTTGCAGACATTTTACTAGGCTGGAAAAAGGTCGTTTCCATTTATTCCACAAACGAGAATGAATCCAGACCCACCAAAGCAAGGCCAGTCGAAGTAAGGTCTCACTGCAGTGCTTTGATAGCCAAGTGGTGGTTGGTTGGTCTTTCTGGGAATGGACAGTTGGTGAGTGCCCTCTGAGCACATCTGACCCAGAGCTTCCTAGCTGGGGCTTATGAAAGAAAGGGGAGCATACAGAGGGCAGAAGCATCTAATTAGCATCAAGAATGACGTGGCTGTTTGTCCACTGGGAGCCAGTCTGCTACCTGCAAGGTTTATATATAGCAGTTTGCTGTGAAGCTCTTCGGTTGGAATGATTTCCAGTCACCTTTAACGGGTGCTGTAAAGGTGAAAGGTTTCACATGGAACATTATTTTCTATCTAGCCTTATATATTCTAAAGTATATTGTGGTCCATGCTTGGGCACGTCAACAGATGTCTGCTTCTCACAGGCGCTGAGTGTGCAGTGGTGTCTTTTGGGATTTAGCTGGAAAACAAGGCTCATTATTAATGTGTTTGACAGTGTCTAAATGCATGAAGAATATTTTTCAGATAAATTCACGGAGATAAAGTCCTTGTCATAGAACCTCATAATCACGGAAAGAAAAACAAATTCCAGCAAAGTCCATTTAAAGCTTTGTGTGTCTCAATGGACTTTGATTTGGCTTAAGGAAAAGCGTCATTTAGCAAATCTGATTAATCAGATGCAGATTCTTGGTCAACCTTTTGATTGTTTATGTCGTTTAACAGCTAATGATCTGATGCTTTCCTTGAAGGAGTCTGCATAGAAACAGAGACTGATATTTCTCCAGTACATTGTCATTTATGGCTTTCATCTCCTCCTCCTCCTCCTCGCTCATCATATATACCGTTGACTTGGAGACAAGTCAAATTTATACATTTTCTCCATTCACTCTGCATTCCAAGTTTTCCAGTCCCTTACCAGATCTGTTGTGGAAGTGAATAAGGCAGAGAACATAATCTGCTAGCTAGGTGTAAGAAAAACATGGGAAGCTGGGATGGGGCTTGGAGAGGTTGTGGAGTCTTCATCCTTGGATTTGTTCAGCACTTGCCTGGACAATGTCCCGAGCATTCTGATGTAACTTGGAAGGCAGCTCTGCTTTCAGCAGGGCCTGGACCACATGATAGTTCCTTCACAGCCACACCATTTTACGATGCTAAAGGTCTTCTGAAGAACCCTTTACTAAGACAGTTGCCACAATACTTTTGTACTTCAATATTTTTTTCTGTGAATACCATGGTAAGTGGAGAAGTATAAAGTGAACCCTCTGTTGTGTCTGCAGAGATGGGTTTTAAGAAACCCAGCTATGGAGCTATGCAACTGCAGACTCTTGGTGGGAACTTCACTGTAGGTGCCCGTGCGTGGACTCCCTTACCGGAGACAGCAGAGCCGCAGAACATTTCTGCTTCTGAGCACACCTGGTGCATTGCTGTGGAGGCCACAAAAGTAGTGCACAAAGGAGACAACAAAGCTTATTGGTAGTAGATCAGCCTTCAGAGTCCTTGTCTGAGCCATTGTCACTGTGCAGTCAAAGGAACACTCTTTCTCCTGATGGCTGTGGTACCTGCAACCAGCGTAGCAGGAGCGTGTCCCCTCGTCACAATCTGTTGTGGCAGGAAGGAGAGGCTGGTCCCTTCAGTGAGAATTTTCCTTGTCTTGAGTTGTCAAAGCCAACAATCCTAACTGCCTCTTAAAAGAGGCTCAAGGGTGCTGGGGAGAACAGGGCTTTGAGAGTGGCTGTTACCTCAAGAGGCCTGGAAGTGCTCATTTTTCAGCACAGTTCCTCTTTGCATTAGATCAGCCAACAAGAGATTGTGCACGTAGGAAACAGGGCACATAGGGAGCATCGACTGTAATGAATCCACTTCAGTCCCATCACTGAAAATTGTCTCTGTGGTCAAAAACACCTGAAGGTTTGCCACCACAGGAGAGGTAATGCACAGCTGGAAGGGATGGGCTCCTAGGCAGAACTGCCAGAGGTTCTTCATCAGCTGCTTAGCATCCCACCGTGTCTCGTGGCACTCAGTGACCAGCCTAGGACCAATGGTCCACCTGAAGAAAGGTGTAGTTTGGACAAAGGCGTTCAGCACAAAGGGACCGAGGAGACTGGAAGTCTGCAGACAAGTGACTATGTAAAGCAGAGGGCTGCAGTGGCGGTCCTAGTCACTGGCATTGCTGTTCCAGGTCACAAACTGTCGTGTGCTCAGCAGCAGGGCTTTGCGACAGAGGAGCTGAAATACTGCTGTTTGCAAACTACATCACCTCACTGAGGAGGTCTGTAAGTCCTGCCTGGGCGCTGGCTTCTCCCTGAGCCTCTCCTCAGTCCACCTGAAGGTTGCTGAGGGCACTAGTCTTGAGCCTGACTCCCAGAGTCAGGACAAAGCATCCTTCCCAAATTTCCTTTCCCTCTCTTGCCTATTCCCTGCACCAGATTTGGTCTTCACATCCTCTTCCTACCTATTTAATGACTATTGTAGCTCTGCTCAGTGTTAGGTTTTAAACCATGTGAGGTGGCTCCGGTGCAGAATCAACAAGGTCCTGAAATGCACGGACCCTGCTGCAACGTCAACTCCTTTTGCCAAAGCAAAGTGTTTTTGAAAAAGCCAGGTTTTTGCTAGATGCTCTGAACTGTCAAAAATTGTCTTTGCTAAGAGAGAAGAAGAAAGGCAGAAAACTGATTTTCAGTTTCCTCAGAGATGTCTCCATTGACTTGACCACCTGTGCAAACGTCGTTCACTTACCCCCTTGGCTGGTCATTTCTCACATTCCTTCAGGCAGCTTTTCAGTATCTGACTGATGCTGGTGGGGTTTAGTTTTGTTGGCCTGTGTGTGCCTTTTTCTTACCCCAGACTTCTGGTCCCCTCTAGCCACACTGACCTTTTCCAGCTCCTGGAACATTCCTTCCTTCCCGGTGCTTGCTTGTCTCCATACTTTTCCCTTCGCCCTCTCTGACCTTTTCGCGGGTTTGGATTAATTCAACCTTCTCATAAAACCTCATCAAGAAAGACCAAATAATGAGAAATCACCCGAGCAGCCCCGTGTGCTAGTCCCAGACAGCAAGGCGTTCAGGTTCCCTGTAACCTGCTAGCGCTCTCCTGCTGCACCAGACTGGGTTTTCCTATTCACTCTTGTCCTGTGGTTCTGTCTGTGTTTTCAGTCTAGAACTCAAACCCGGGAGCACACTTAGCAGTAAACTTCTCAGTACTGCTCGAATGACTCCCATTTGTACCATTTTCTCCCAGACTTCTAAAATGTTTGAAACACAGGAGTTACGGAACCCTAACCCATCCCTGCAGCATCTTATTGCCACTAGTGACAAATACAGCAGAGAAAGACACACAACTGCTTTGATAGACCTGCAAAACCCACCACTCCTCTCCTTACCTCCTGCTCCCCTGCCCACTGCCAACTGCAGCCAGTCCCCATGAACCAGACTGGTTTGAACCTTGATGTTTAATATTTTACATCCCCTTCTCAATATTTTATTGTCACCTCCAAACAAGCGTGCAGTCCCTCTTAAGACCTTGCTGAGCTCTAGATCTGTCATGCAGTTCCTCAAATGCTACCCACATTGGAAGAAAAAGTTTGCTAGTTCATTGGGGGTGAATTTACTGCTGTTCAAGTTGGCTAAATGCACTTCTGGTCTACAGTTAATTCCATAATTTACTGTGTGACCCTTTTATTCTCTTCACAGCTCTTAAAACGCTGTTGTTACTTGCCTGCAGAACCTTCTCAGTTTTTGCCTATGCTGCTTGTGTAGGTCAAACTCATTCTGAGGTGCATGTTTGAGCTAAAATTCTTGAGGAGTGTTAAATGCTGCTTTTACTTTATGTTCTTCCTGATGGGGTGAAAGCATCTGGTGGGGAGAAGCAGGGGGCGTATGCTAATGTGGATCAAACCCAGCCATCAAGTGCAGCAATCTTAGACACTCTCTTACCACGGGTCTGGATTTGACCCTGATATTACAGCTCCACTCTTTCCTTCTAAGAAGAAGACGTTTTGCAAGTTGCTTATTAAAAGTCTAGGTTGACGCAGCGATGACAGTCGTCACTAAAGAAGGTCCTCCTTGTGCTGGTTGATGGTGGGGGCATGACTGGGTAACCGACAGCATCATGCTAAAGGGATCTCTTTTTTCCCAGCTGAAATACAGTGATGACTGTATCATGTGAACTGTAACTTACCCTGCAGAAGATCTCAAGGCCACCTAGCTGGTGTGAGTGCCCTGTGTGATGCACTGGTTTGCAGGAAGAGAGAAATAGTCTGAGTAATTTCTTATTTCCTAAAGCTGGATGGATGGCTGCTGTCTTCCTCCATTGATTGGAACTTTGAGTACAGAGTTGTCCTGGTTTAGCCACATCAAGTGTGTTGCAGAGGAGATGGGTTCTGACACAGGTAGTAAAAGCCCATGCATAGGCATGGGCATGTGCTGCAGGGAAGGTACCAAGCCTTCGAGCAGCCGGTTTGGGTGTGATGCTGGGCAGAAAACTGGGGCCAGACAGCTCTCAACAGTCTTTCCTTAGGTGAAATCTGCCATGCCATTGATCTCTACAAGGCAAATCAAATAACAGCAGCCACATTTTTAAGGATTAGGAGCTTCCTGTGCAAGACAGAGTATGTGTTTTTAATACTTTAAGCTGACTTATGAAGCTGGTAAACAATGTGAAGGGTGGTGTTGGATGACCTCTTTTACATGCCTGATCATCCTGTCAACATTTGTAATGCCTTTGATATTTTCTTCTCATCAGGACAGGATCAGCAAAGCAGTTGCATTTCCCAGCGCTCAGGTTGCATTGCGCTGTGTTCCCTAATAAACGTTGACATCAATTTCTGTACATTTCATATAAAGTGATTGTTAATTTAGTCATAGTTGAAAAAGATCTTAAAAAAAAAAGGAAAGAAAGAAAAAGAACAGAAAAGATTTCTCCAGAAGACAAATACACGGGTTGCAGGGTAAGAAGTACAGATCTTTCATGCCTACTTGTTTTGCACACAGTAATGACTGCTACGTTCTGATTAGCAGCCTTGACCTAGTTAAAGTGCTGTTGTTTCTCCGTGTTCCTAGTCTTCTGAAAGACTGTGGCTAGACATGATATTTTATAATCCATCAGATGTAGAATCTGCATAAAAAGTGTAATTATTGTGCTTCAGCAACTTGGACCAGAGCCCTGACGTCGCATTTCTAGGCAGCACACTGTGAATAATGTGGATGCTGGTTTAGGTTGGTGTGTTCATTTGGCGAGGCGTGTAGCTTTTTCCATAAGTGAAGGTGTGTTGTGGGATTTCTAACATGCTGATTGCTATTCCAGCCTTGTTCCCAGCTAATAAGAATTAAGTGGGTACTTGTCAGCCAAGGAGCATCCTTGTTTGTTACTATAAATTCATTTTTAGTGGCACTTATCACAACAAACAGGGAGACGTCGTGTTAGCTCTTAGTTGTCATGATTACTGACAGGGGTTCTTATGCCTGAGGATCAACCAGAGGCAGGACAACTGTGTAGGAGGCCCAGCATAGACACCTAATCTCTTCCCAAAGAGCTTATGATCAGAAAGACGGGGACTGCTGGTGGGAAGTTTTGGGGTGTACGGAGCAAAAATCCCATGGCAGCAAACCTTGCTCCTTGTGACAGGAGGGGTCTCAGGAATGGATTAACTAAATGAGGCAGAATGGAGGGGTGCTGGCTCAAGCTGCTGCACTCACCCGTAGTGTGAGGGTGAAGGCACCTGCACCTCCTCTTCCTTGCTGCTCCCTGTGGACACAGGGCAGGCATCAGGAGGTATCTGGAATTGAGCCTGTGCACGCCAGGCTGCAGTGGGAAACAACATCTGCTACTCTTGTACAGCTCTTTGCAACCGTGACAGGACTGCCGTGACCCAGCCACGGTGCTGTGGTGTGCTTTGAGGACTCACTCGCTCTTGGCTCTGCTCCCCATTGTGTGGTGTTCCCGGTGCATCCACTCCATCACTTAGTCCTGCATGAAAAATTAATGTTGTTTCCCTGATCAGCATCATCCGGCAGCTCGGACTTTCTGAACGTGGAGTGCTGAGGTCTCTCCGAAGCCAGCTGTCACGCTTGCATTCCCAGCCATTCAGACAGAAGTTGCACACGAAGACAGAAGATTAAAAATAAATACGCTTTGGCCATGCAGGGACAGTGCAGAGCAGAAGGGCTGGGAGGGGTGCTCGGAGGAGGAGGAGGACTGAGCTATTGACGTGTCTGGAAAAGACATCAGGGCGAACCTGATGCCTTGGTTGCGAGGAAGAGTCAGAACTGCCAGAGCCACCAAATTTCAGGAGACAAGTAGAAAAAAGTGGTGATGGAAGACCTTTTGCCTGTTCCTGTAAAGTGCCTTCTGTAGTCAGAAAAGGGCCAGGAGTGAGTGTGTATGATCATGGTGTTAGCACCTTGATGGCCCCAGAGGTGGCAGTGGCCTCTCCTCATCCTTGTGTCAGACCCAGGCTGCAGGGCTGGCCGTGGTGCGAGCCACTGCAAAGGGTAAAAACCCAAGGAGAGGGATGCTCGGTCCTCGTGCAGGCTGGGGAGGCTCTGCACTGGTCTGTGCCTGGGGAGGTGCTCCCCGGCTAGGCTCAGCTCCAGACGCTGCAGGAGGTAGCACTGCAGAAGGCTGGCAGCTAACACCGAGAACCTGACAATGAGAGCTGCTGTCATTCAGGATCAGACCCTGAGTTTCAGGGTTGGATTGCTGCTTGCAGCCCCGGGATGCAAAAGCGCTTTCACAGCACAAATAAGAAGTAGCACTCAGCGTGTTTTTCTCCTTCGGAATGAATTCTTTCCTTTTCTTTTTTTTTTGTTTTGGCCACTTTCATTGTTTGAATATTTTCTCTATTTTTAATCTAGTTCCTTTACCCCTTCCCCTCCCCAGATACACCAAGGATTTTGTTTACAGTGCAGCCATAGATACAGTCAGGACGAATTGTGAGAAAGTCTGGAAGGTCCAAAGTGGAGCTTTTAAAGGGGATTTGCCTGCTGCTTCCACATTAAAAGCATAAAATCTAAAGGTGGTTTTTCAGGCACCTCTGTGCCATAGACATCGCTGCACTGCCCGCTTTACAAAGTGAGGTAATCCCTTGGGGTTTAAGTCAGCAGCACATTATGAGTGTTGTCCCCCTCGTTCCACCACACAAGCTAAGAAAGCTGCAAACCTTAGCAGGAGAATGTGAGAGATGGGAGAACAAAGGTGGGAGGAGATGTTCCTCTAAGTCTTCAGGATAATAAGGATCAGTGACAAAGTTAAAACTACCGGGCTGGTGTCGTCTCCGATGTTTGCTTGTATCTGAGCTTTCTTGTCCCCTCTCCAGCGTTCTGGCTACAGACATGTAGAGATGGCAGTCAGATGTGTTACCAGCATCGCTGTACAAGGCCAAGGACAGCTTGCAATGGGAAATGAGTCTTTTGGGGGGTACTGGGGCAAATCAGAGGGGTAGGCTGCGTTTTACTTGTCCTGAGGGCTCTGGAACTCAGGGCTGCTGGATGGTTAACCTGGGACTTCTGCCAGGAGCTGAGCTCCTACACGTTGTTAGGCGAAGTAACGAGCACGTTCTAGAGGAAATGCAGCTGAAGAAGCCAACATGAAGTAAGAAGTCTTTTGATGAAGGTGAAACCAGATAGTCCTTATCGTTTCCTGCTGCCACAGACAAATTCTTCTCTTGTCCACTTTGCACAGCCCATGTAAGAAGAAATACAAGGTGACTGCACATAGGTAACGGCAGAAATAGGTCAGAGATGTGACTAAAATACTGTTAAATGTTGGGGGTTTTGGAGGAAACCATCTCTGTCATTTCTGTCATTAACAAGTTGTGTTTTTGCACCAGAGAGGTTTTTGTTTTTCCATTTTTGGAAAAAAAAACCTTCTGAGCTAGAAGAAAATAACCAACTTTCAGCAAAATCCTCTAGTTTTACATTTAGTACAAATCTGAAAGGAAGCAAAAGCCTTTCTTTCCTTTGCCAAAAGAGACAGTACTTCATACTAGGTATTGGTGAGATCCAAGTATTAGCTGGGGGAGCTCTTGATCTGGCCTGATGTCAAGAAGAAGCTGCTCCTTGTATCTCTTTTAGAACTCAGGATAGGTTTTAAAAACAAGTCAATGGTCCCCCTGCACAGGACGTGGTGTTTAGACCAAGTCACCTCTGGAGTTTTGACCTCCCCTGATAACGTCCCTGAGCAGCCTGGCCAGTAGCAGGACTGCACTGTCTTGCAGCCACGATCTCCAGCCCCTGCCATTCTGACTTCAGAAAATCAATGTACCCACCCTCCCTCGCGGTAAGCGCAGGAACAGTGCTGAGTCACCAGCCCCTGCTCAGCAATGGGTCTCACAGCATCACAGGCTGCCAGGAAATGCCTTTTCTGCTCTTTGATGGCTCATACAGTGCTGCCCACCTACTTGCGGGATCGAGCTGTGCATGGAGGGTTTCCTCCTCGCTTGCTTACTGGCATGTCACTCATTTCCCAACACGGAGCCTTTCAGTATTCTGCAGTTCAAGCACTTTGAGATGTGTAATTGTGAGCCTGTTTGATCTCAGGAACATGTCCATATGTTACAGGAATTTTTGCTTTTCGTTTACTGACCCAAATTAATCCAGACTTGTAATCTGGCAAGCTCAAGCTCTTTTCATACCCTCTGGAGAGCCTGGGATTTGCTTCAGGAAAAGGGGCTCAAGTGGTTGAAAAATGTGATTGCAAAGATTTGAGTGCTTGAATCCCGGTCACCTCCTGTTTGAAAACAAAACTGGTTTAATGCTCTGGCAGCAGCACCCTGAGCTGTAGGAGGCAGTGTTCAGATGAAACAGCAAGACAGAGGGGCTTTTGATGGGCACAGCTCATCTGGATGACCAAAACGACCAGTCCCCACACACTGCCCTGACACATAATTGGCTCAGTGCAAGGAGGAAAGAGCCCACCCCTACCAGCTAGCAGCTAGCTCAGGCGCAGAAGAAAAGCAGCTACTGTGCAGAGCACAGTGCAACACCTGCATCTTTAATTGTGTCAGAGAGCCTGGTGCAGGTGTTCAAAAAATGCTCCCTGCTTCGAGATGTGGAACACCTCCCTTATGAGGAAAGGCTGAGGGAGCTGGATCTCTTTAGCTTGGAGGAGACTGAGGGGTAACCTCATTAATGTCTATAAATATGTGAAGGGTGGGTGTCAGGAGGATGGAGCCAGGCTCT
>JAOXOE010000001.1:110674959-110722199 GCA_028565055.1 Phoeniculus purpureus
ATAAATATGTGAAGGGTGGGTGTCAGGAGGATGGAGCCAGGCTCTGCTCAACATCATCTAGTGATAGGACAAGGGGCAATGAGGCTAAGCTGGCACATGGGAGGTTCCACATAAATAGGAGAATGAACTTCTTCACACTGAGGGTGATGGAGCGTTGGAATGGGCTGCCCAGGGGGTTTGTTGGAACGGTTGTGTGCCCAGGGTCTCCTTCTCTGGAGACATTTAAAACACGTCTGGACGTGTTCCTTTGTGACTTGATGTAGGTGATCCTGCTGTGTCAGGGGGATTGGACTAGATGATCTTTCGAGGTCCCTTCCAATCCTCAATGATTCTATGTCAAGCAGAATTAACTCAGAAGGGCATCTCAACCACAGAAAGCACAGACACATACATGTACACATTATCAGATCCTCCTTTCCCTCAGCAGCACGTCTGAAAGCAAAACATGCTGCCAAGTCATGTATTCTGATAACCTGGGGACTTCCCCATTGCCCAGGAAGATGAATTTTGGGGCACAAGAGTGACCTCTAATAAACACACTGACAGCTAAGATGACGGTAGAAGGAAGTGCCGCGTACCAGGTGTTTTCGCAAAGGGAAGTGCAGTGACTCGTGTGTCAAAAGGAACCTGCCAACCAAAGACTGTCCGTGCTCCACGAGCTTTATTTGTAGGGGCTCCCCTCAGTGACCTGCCGATGCAACGGAAGCAGGTGAGTGCAGAGGAAATACGTGTTTGTCAGGTGAGCTCTTCCCACACAAGTTTTGAGTGCTCCCTCTGCCCATTGCAGCATCCCAAGGTACCACGGTTTGTAAGGGTGCTGTCTTCTCACGAGCATACACAGCTGACATTGTCCTGCTGCCTCGGAGGCTGGTGCACTCCTGCCCAGAAGCAGAAGAGTGGAGGAGCCATGTTTTGCTGCAGAGGTTCCTGCCATTGCTCACAGCTTAAGCAGTGACAGCATCCGTGCAGCTGAGCAAGGGCCGCTCACGTGCGTGTTCGCTGCTCAGTCTGTGTGCCTTTAACATACAGAGCCAAGGACGTGCCAACTGTGCTTGTTCAAAAGTGATCTGCTCTTCCATGAACGGTGTTCAGACCAACTCTACCTGAGGGTATCTGCGTCTTGCTTGAGGGCACCAAGTCCAATCTTACCATCTCACGGGATGACCTCGTTGTTTTGTGTGTGCAGGGTGTGCACAGCCACGGCAGATGAGTGGAGGTCAGGTGAACACAGGCACGAACTTCTCCTCTGGAAGGCCCACAGGGCTTGTGAGCAGGTGAAAGCTTTGCTGTAGGTGTTCAAGGACAAGGAAATAGAGCTGCAGTTCAGAGCACCATTGTGTGCGCCGTGTGTTTCACAGCAGATGTTTCAGGGCATAAACAGTTAGGGCTTAATGTATTAATGTACATCTCTGGAAAATAATCCAGCAGGACATCACGGGCCAGACCCTTGGCTGACATAACCTGACGTAGCTCCAGCGCCGTCATTTTCAGTTTTAAACAAGTTAACATCTGACATCTTTGCTTATACATGTCTCTGGCCAGTGTAAAGCTGTGTGAGATTGGGACGCCTGGGTCTTGTGTGTGCCATTAAAGTGTCTCCGAGGACCTTTGGACTGCGCAGCAGTCACAAATAGTCTGTTGGATCACATAACAAAACAATGAGAGTGAAATGCTCCGGCACTGGCCAAGCACAAGGGCAGATTTCGTAACTGTGTTAGCGTCTGCTATCTGAAAGTACTTTAGATCTGCCTGGCACGGTTATGTGGGAGTGAATCTGGGGCAGACTTATCCTGGGCTTTGCCAGCTACATCCTTGGCCACCTCCCTCCACTCACTCCCATGTGCGAAAGGGTCTGCTTGGAAGATGCTGGTGGCTACAAGGATGGAGTGGTGGTGGCTACAAGGATGGAGTGGTGGTGGCTACAAGGATGGAGTGGTGGTGGCTGCAAGGATGTGTCTCACAGCACGTTTTCCTGTAGTTCTGCATAGTTTCACTGACTGAGAAAGCCCAGAGTAATCTTCTGTACTAAGCAATGACTCCTTGCCTGTTGCCTTTCAAAATCCTTCTAGCAAATAGGCTGCAGTTTGTTCCTTCGGTGTCATCTAATGATCTTTTCTGTTTCTGCTTCTTTCAGCTCCAAGGCTCCCTGAAGAGAAAGTTGGTGGTAAATCTGTCTCCTGTCAACAGCAAGAGACCCAATGGTGTTTCAGAGAGCTCTTTCCTTGACATTAAGAGGATACGAGTGGGTGACAGTATCTCAGTGGGACAAGGTGGGCAGCATGTTAACAATTGCCAAAGCCAGTCCATGTCAGGAGCTGTGTCTGTGGGACAGGGATCACAAAGGAAGGCCAGCAGCCTAGCAAACAACTCACATGCTAGTGGGAATGGCATGTTTAATATGACTTTGAAAGAGGTAAAGAAAGAACCGGGAGAGACAGTGTCCTGCAGCAAACACTTAGATGGCCAGACAGCCCATGAGAACGTGTTCCCTAACAGATACGGGGAAGACTCGTGGGAACAAATGATGGATCTGGAGCTTCAGGAACTTTTCAATGAACTGACTAACATATCAGTGCCACCAATGAGTGATCTGGAGCTAGAGAATATGATAAATGCCACCATAAAACAAGATGAGCCATTCAATATTGACCTTGGGCAGCAGAACCAGAGGGGCCCTGTGAGATCTCTGCAGATGGATAAGATGGTGATAAAAAGTGAATATGCACCAGGCATGAATCAGGCTCCTGTGGGCTCCCCACAGATGAGGCCTTCCTCTACAGGTCCTGCCTTTAGTATGGCTACTACTGCCATGTCCACCTCTTCACCCATCCCTTCGGTGCCTCAGAATCAAACACAGGTATCACAGGTTTCTTCTGCATCCAGTCGGCCGTTGCCTAACTGGCAGGAGGTGTCTCATGCACAGCAGCTCAAACAGATTGCAGCTAACCGGCAGCAGCATGCCTTGATTCAGCAGCAACAGCAACAGCAGAACCAGACAGCCAACTGGTCTACTCTGTCTCCATCAGGACCTTCGCCCGGACCCTTCGTGCAAGAGAAAATCCCCAGTCCTTCTTTTCGCCAGCAGCAGTTCAGCCCACAAAGCTCAGCAATGCTTGGGGTACCAGTGAATGGAAACCAGTCAAAAGGGATCAACAACTACGTTTATAAGCCAACCACTCCCCAGAGCAACCCCATGGACATAATCATGCAACAGAAGCCTCAGGACCTCAATAGAAACTTTATCAACAGTGCTCAGCCACCACTAGAGCAGCATCATGGCAACACAAAGCCTTTGTTTCACTTTAACTCAGAGCAAACAAACCAGCAGATGCCTTCGGTTTTGGGTTCCCAAAACAAGCCTGCCCTTCTGCACTACACACAGCCGGCACAGGGTTCAGCCCCTGGGCAACAGCCACAGCAACAGCAGCAGCAACAGCCGCAGCCGCAGCCTGCTCAGCCTCTCCCAAACCAGTCTCTTCAAAGGCCACCCAATGTACCCCTAGCAATGCAGCAAAAAATGATGCTTCAGAAAATGCAACAAAGCCAGCAAATCTCAGGTTTGCAGTATCCAGTGTCTCAGCAGCACCGACAGGTAATGCAAAATCCTCCTTCTTTGTTACAGAATCGTTCCGGTCTGAGCAGTAAACAGGCTTTGCCAGCCCAGCCTTGTTCTTCCAGGAGATGGGTGCTGGCGGCAGATAACGTCCATCTCGGCACGTACTTCTGCAGGGCTGGTGATGGCACGTTTAGCCCCTGTCCAGGGGTATCACGGATACACACTTATAACAGTTTCAAGAAAGAAGTGTTCCTGGCACACCTTTGTTAATGCAGTGGAGTGAATGTCTCACTGTTGTGGAGATACTTCTCACAAAGGTGGGATAGTAGGGCAGGTGAAAGCTTATTTTGGACCCCTGTCTTAAGTTTTGTAGCCTGCAAAAGACGTAGGCTCTTTTGAATGGTGCAATGGTACTAAACCCCTGTGTTATCTTGGATAGTGTATTTTTGCAGCGTGGATTTTCATGCCATCATTTTCCTCGGGGAGGCAGGGTTATGAAGTTTTTGCTTTGGATATCTTTTGACTGATGGGACAAAAGTGCTGTTTGCACGCTTGTTATCTGTTTGGCAAAGGAAAACCTAAGAGTTATCAGTGAGATTCATAAATACCCATCACCCTTCTGGGAATCCTCTGTGGTTAAAATACGTGCTTCGATACGAAGGGGAAGGTTGCCACAGATATGTCTACAATTATGTAGTACATGGCTGGCTCTCACTGTGTTATCAGGAGACAGAGCTCTGACAAAATCAGTTGTTGTAACTCGTCTGTGCTGTTTGTGCCAAGGCACTGAGCACCAGGACCCCCAGCACCAGGCCTGAGGTGAAGTTTGAATATGCAGCCTCCTCACTGTGCACCAGAAGCTGGAAGTCGGGTGCTAAACAAGTGCAATGCGTTGGACCTTGGGATGTTTAAGCCACTTTGAATAGTTTTGGTGGAACTTGGGCTCAGTACACTTGAAGGTATAGAATGACAGTGTTGGTGTGGAGGTCATGGGTGGATGTGAGAAAGTCTTGCTTAAAGCCCCAGAGAAGCAGCATTGCAAGTGGATCGTTGCTCTTGTGATCCCTCACCTGGGGTACTGTGTGCAGTTCTGGAGTCCCAGTACAAAAGGGATATGGAACTGCTGGAGTGAGCCCAGAGGGTCACCTCTCCTATGAGGACAAACTGAGAGAATTGGGGCTGTCCAGTCTTCTGAAGAGAAGGATCCAGGGGACCTTCTAATACTTGACGTATTGGACTTAAAGGACTCTAGTGATAGAACAAGGGGAATAGTTTCAAGCTGAAAGAGGGTAGATTTAGATTGGATCTTAAGAAGAAATTCCTTACTATGTGAGGGTGGGGAGGCACTGGAACACATTGCCCAGGGAGGCTGTAGTTGTCCCGTCCATGGAAGTGTTTAAGACCAGGCTGGATGGGCAACCTGGTCTAAGAGGTGCCCATTCCAAGGGCAGGAGAGTTGGAACTAGATAGTCTCTGAGGTCCCTTCCAATATAAACCGTTCTATGATTCCATGATTTAGAATGGGACTTTCTTTGCCAAACGATTTGGATGAACAGTCTGATGTTTAGAAACAGATGTCCTTCTCCTTTTAACTCCTTAACTCTTCCCTGCACAACTAACCATTACTTTCTTCAGCAGAAGGCCCCTTAGAAAGACTTACCCAGCAAAACCTATGGACAGCTTTGAGTGAGGAGACATTGCTTTGTTGTGAGATGCTAGAGAAAAGGTGCCGGCAGGAAGCAAGCACAGCTTTGCTGTCCTATGGGAGATCTCTGGTGGTGGTTCCTCTCCTCGGACCACTGTGTGCTCCCGTTTTAGGTGCTTTTCCCCATGCCCTTAATAGAGCAGCAGGCAGATGAATGTTACCAGAGCTTCACGGTGAAAGTTCCAGCAGTCTGTCAGCACAGGGCACATGGGCAGGACTTTCACAAACACTTGTTATTTTTCTGAAAAAAAAGTGTGTAAGGTCACGTTCTCGAGAAGAATGAAAGAAGAAGATCAGAAAATCAGATCACTCTCACTAGAGTATTCTATAGCTGTTGGAATGGTACTTAGAATACAACTGGTCCATAAATTACACAGTTTCGCAAAGGTTTGAACATAACTGCTCAGCTGGCAGTACTTACGAGTTCTATGGACTCCTTTAATGCCTGCCTGCACAGCTGCAAGAGCCCACCAGCCCTTTGGTCAGAGCCTGCTTGCCCCGTACATCTATTCTGAATATTAAATCTGAGTGGGATCAGATACTGCTAGTATTATCTTCCAGTAACGACCATAAAGGTAAAAGCATTGGTCAGCTCCTGATAAGTTTAGCAACAGGCTCCTCTAGGTGGGTTTGGGGTACCGCCAGGTCCTTAGAGTTTCAAGTGTTTGTGCTCGTAGTCCCCAGGCAGATGCTTTGGTAGGAGAGGCATCTAGATTTAGAGCGGGGCATAGTCAGCTATCTAATCCCAGTTTGTGTCCCAGCTTTCATGAGGACTAGTCAATCGAGCAGGTTGGATGTAGAGTTTTATGCACAGCCCAGGCTTGTGACAATAATTGACCTCATAAAGGTAAATGCGTGGGTCAACTGCCAATTTTAGCAATGGAGATATCACCTCACTTAGGCTGCATGGTCTTTCCTGGAGAGTCATGTCCCACCTCTGAGGATTCCCACACATCATGAAGTGTAATGTATGCTTAATTACCAGCATTTACTGATTAACTTAATTATTAATAATTATTTCAGTCATGCCCTAGTTCTTCACGAGGAATCAAGACCTGATTCTGCTCAGTATTGTTCATCTCCTCAGATCTGTATAATTAAGGACTGTAAGGACCATCTTAGGGCTCTCTGGAATGCTCTGTAGCTGGAAACGTGAGTGCACGTTCACAAAGGACTGGTGTGACATTGCCATTAGACAACACTGACTGGAGCACTGTAAATTCACATTCTCAGCTGCACCAGCTCACCCTCTGGATTTTTACTCTCCGAGCTTTAAGATCGCTAAAACCCATTTGAACTTGACTTTATCAGCCCAAGCTGTCTTGCTCGAAACGTAAAGCTTATAATGTCTCTGCTTGTCACATTCACTTTGTGTCAAATCAGGGCAAACTTGTAGTGGGATTTGCTAATTAGATGTCTTTTGCCTCTAGGGAAAAGTCATAAAAATGATGGAAATCATCTTGGTTTCCTGGAAGGCTGATCTGAATCAAGGGTCTGTTTGCTTCTCTGTCTGGTCTCCATTGAAGTAGGAAAGATTCACCTTTCCATTGCTTATCAGGGTGCAACAAATGCACCGTCCGTCACGAAAACAGCTCTTAGAAACTCAATGCGCTCTTTGATTAGGAAATAATTAGAAGCTCCAATTTCTACACAGGTTTAGTCAGGTCTGCAAGGCTTAGAACCTGGGCTGATGTGAGGGAGATCTGTAACTGGGCTTGGGAAGAAGTTTGAAGTCTGCTATGTGCAGAAAGGTAGTCCAGTGAATGAAAGATGCTTCTGAAGCAAGACTTAAGGTTTTTGAACAAAAATCCTAATATCTTTGGCTAGTCTAAGACATTCCACGCGCATTTTTTGTGATCAGCCGTAAGACTTGCTCGGTAAGATTTATTAACCTCCTGTAAAGAAGTAAAAAAATGATTTAAAAACAACAAAAAAAGAGAAAAGCCTGTATCTACTAAATAAAACGTTGTGCATCCCCTTCTGGTTTTGACCTAAAGCCAAATTAAACTCAAAGGTTTCAAGCTGACTTTTCCTCCAAATGTTTTGATTCAACTTCATTCACGCAAGGGAGGGATGAAAAGAAGGTTCAGCTCATGTGAACAGGAACCCTAACGGAGCAAGGTGACTCTATCCACTACATGCAGGCTTGTGCCCTCTTTAATCTTGGCTTTGGGGGCAAGGGTATCACAAGGGCCCGTGAGAGTTTCAGCCCCCACTTCACACACACAACAATTGGCCCTTATTGTCAAGGTCTTGAGTTATTGGTGCTGTCTGTATATTTACAGCCCACAACTGTGTGCCCATGTGCCGAGCTCAGGGCCTTGTTAGCCCCAGTCTGCTTTGTAATCACTCTGAGGATGGGATCATCTCTTCTTTATTTTTTTTCCTTTTTTATTTTATTCTTTCCTGTTTTCAAGAACCCAGGAATGTGGAGGGGTTAGTTCCAGTTTGGGGCTTTTTTCTGCCTGCACATGCCCTAACTGGGTCATGCCTTACATCACTTTCTTCACCAGGTCTTAACAGGCTCCTCTGAAATCCAACCAGTCTCCCTTCAAACTGAATAGGGAGCAGTCTCTCCTCTGGTACCTGCTCCAAGCATGAGTGTCCCATAAGTACCTCTTGCTTCATGCTCCCCCACTGGAAGCCTTCGTATGTGGCTCAGCCCGTGGCCTTTCATGGCCACCATGACCCAGGGACACAGCACAATTGCGTTTGGCTGGAGCGAGGACATGGTGCAACACTGCACCAAGGGATGTGCCGCCAGCTGCACTCGGAGTGGCTCCAGGTGCTGAGGTGACTGTCCCCAGCTGATGCCCTCCATTACACCAGCTCCTCGAATGCTGCCCACACAATCAGTGCTGAACTGTTAGATAGATACGTGCATCAGTCTTAACTACCTGCAAGGGGCAGAGATGGTATTTGGACTAACCTAGCAGCTCTGCAGAGATGCTGAGACAGATTGACCTCTTCTTCTCCAGTGGAAACCCAGGGTAATTTCCAGGGTTGGACTCGATGATCTATTTGGGTCCCTTCCAACCCCTAACATCCTATGATCCTATGAACTTTAATGTAGCCTCTGATTTAGCCTCCAGAATGTCCACACAGAAAACGTGGCTTCTGTAGATGATTCACATCAAACCAGTACTTTCCGAGACCCTGGTGTTTACCAGTAAAGAAGAAAGGAAGGCACATTGCTGTGTTTTCAAGTGTGAAGGAATTATTTTGCAAATATTTGTGAAATGAACAGAGAAAACCCAGAGCAGCTTGTGGTAATTGGTGCAACCCGGGATTTCAATTTGACTTAGATCATAAATAACGATTCCAGGCTTTTGGAGTCTGCAATGATAGAAACTGCTTCTCAGCGTGAGGAAATAACGAGGTGACCTTTCTTTCAGTGTTCGCTATAAAAATGGTATTTGGATGACAGCTTTCCTTGATAGCTCCATTTGGGTCGCATTCCTTCGTGCTAGGGCTTCTGAACTAAATATTCTGGATAAAATCTTGAGCGTGTCCCAGTAGCCACAGTCAGTTGCGAGGTCACAGCAGATTTATGAACATGAAATCAGAGGGAAAATGTTGTAAGCTCCTGTACTGTCGTGGTGGACAGTTGTCTTGGTGGTGGTGTGTCGTATCGTTCATGCTCAGTTTGCTGAACAGACATTCACGCTGTGGATGGTCAGTCCCTGAGGACATTGTGATTCAAAGGTTCAACCATAAGGTTTCTTGCACTCTCTGTATAAAGTGTTTACACCAGCAGAATAGCAGATTATTAGCCACTTCTGCCAAATGCTTCTTTGTTTGGGGAGCTGGAGGTAGGTGAGATAGTCCCTGGTGTCTCTTGGAGTCCTTTTTGAAGGTACTTCCATGAAGACACCAATCAAAGCCGTAATTGTTCTTGCCTGTGTGAACTTTGCTAATGCCAGCACACTTGGAGTCTTATTTATCATTTATTAGCTTTGTGGGAGTGCCTGAGAAGTCCCCTGGTAGAGGAAAATGTCAGACTGTGAAGAACTGTAGAATCTGATATTAAAAATGGCTTCTGTAGGAATCAAAGCAAAGATACAGAAGGAATTCGAAGGATATCAGCTTCTGTCCACCTGCATGTCCAGAGCTGTTGATCTGAGGATTGCAGTGCTCCAGGAGGCACTTCTCAAGCAAGTCAGTGGTCTTGGCCACGGGGAAAAAAGCCTCCTGTTGGAGACAGGAGGCACAGTAAGGGTGCTGGCTGCATCAGTTCTTTCACTTTACTCCACTGCCACGTGGTAGACATGGGCTAGGGCAGGGAATCAGAGGGACAGTGGAGATACCTGATATGTACGTCAGAGAAGATGATGGTGGCTACAAGAAGAGAAAGGCAGGGGAGTAAAAGGAGGTGTAACAGGGGTAAGAAACCCCCTAACTGGGGCAAGGAACTCTGAAGATCCAATGCTGACCAGGAGCAAAGAGAAGGAGGTGTTTCAGATCTGGTTCTCTGCTATGAAATGACTTAGTCTGTCTTGACCTACGATGGTCACTAAAGCTGGAATAGACACAGAGGCTCCTTACCTGGCTGAAGTGAGGACTATTGCTGTTGCCGTGTGTGCATCTGAAGCCATAGTCAAGCCCTGAGTCAATATCCTGCAGGGATTTTGGAAAGGCAGCCTGGAAAAACAATCTCATTCCACAGCCATTTGGAGCTGGCATGGCGAAAAACCCTTTCCTGTAAGTTGTTGCTTGTTTGTAGGCAATTTGTGAATACCTCCAGAAGTCAAGGAACAAAAAAATTTTAACAAGCCCCAGCTCCCTTTCCCCTCCCTGTAGTCTTCCTATTATTTTAATTCCCCAGAGTCCTCACGAGCAAGTCCCAGTAATTTGGCTCTTAAGGGTTTGAAATGAAGGAGTATTTTAATGGCAAATATTTATTCCTCCACTCAGCCACTTTTACTGCTGGTGTTTTTTATGGTGGAGACCAGCCCCAGGCCACAGATGACTGTCATTAAGACAGCAACAGACCTAGTAATGTTCCTTTATTGTGAGTTTTCACGGGTGGATTTACCATTTGCATGTGATGCTGATCCAGAAAATCAGCCAGCTGCTCCAGCAGAACTGTTCCAGAACCATCTGCCTGCTTCTGGTATAACGCAGCTTTTGCCCTCAAGAACTTAAAATCTAAATGAGCCAACCAACCAAACCTGGAGAAGAGGCGAATGTGACTGTACATTTTATGTATTATTAAATATTTCGGGAAAGGTAGAAGGAAGAGCCAAGTCAAAGCCATTACAATCAATCCACTGGAAGTGTGGAATAAGGACACGTTTACCATTGCAGGGGAATCCTCTGCATCTCTGGAGTTCAACAGGACCCAGTGTCAGTCTCAGAGACACTGTCCTTGTGCCCCAGGACAGTGCCTGAACCTGCGTCTGCTCATCTTGACCTGGGTGCCCCTTGCACCTTGGTCTGACTCTTCTCTGCAGACTCAGCATCCGCAGCTCTGAGCCATTACACCCCGTGCAGTCCCCTAGAGGAAACCTCTGGAGCAGTTACAGCGGTGTTTAATTCCTCTGTTACTTTGGTACCCACAGACTGATGGTAAACAGGGTCCCCGGGGTGCCCTGGCTGTGCCTGAGATTCTGCGCACCCCTTTTTCCTGAGGAAGGAGTGAGGTCTTGAGGGCTGCACCAAAGAGGCCAACCGCTCCGAGTTTGCGTCATCTTTTCAAAAATAGTCTTCGTTTCTCTGTCCCTGCTAATGAAGCTCTGTTTTGTCAAGCCCCAGCTGGAATTTGGAACGGGGCTGAGTGCCTGAAGCAGCTGGTCGTTCTGAAAAGCTGAGCACCATTCACAGAGCCTTGACATAGCTGTGGAAACACGAGAGTTTAACGATTCTCCAATTCCATAGGAAGTGGTGAGGATTTATGTGAGGTCCCCATCATTTTGTGAGGCAGAAGAAAGTGCAGAAATAGGGTAAAAGGAGAGATATTTATCCCTCTGTCACACCAGTTATCTGGTATTTAATGTTAACCCCTTAAGCTTCCGCTGTAACCAGTGAGGAAGGCGCAGCTCAGCCCAAGGCAGCCGCACGTCTGGGGCATCACCTCTCTGCAGAAGCCTCCCGCTGTCCACCAGCCCAGCTCTGGTCCTCTGCCAGCAACACACACACACACACACAGATAATACAGTGCACTGAATTGTGTCCCAATGCATGCAAAGCGGGGGGACGAGGAGCTTTGGACCCTCACGTGAGGTTTCTCAGGTTGGCAGAGCTCGTCTAAAGGCTGTGAGCTTCAGAAGGGACAAGCCCTACCCCAGCCCTGTGTCCATTCGCTCCTCTGACACCAGCACTGGCACTTGTCTGAGCTCTCACAAAACGGGCAGGAAACGACCCTTTTCCTCTCTGTGTTGGTCTTCTCCTCTTTTAGTGACTTTCTCCAGCTTGCAGACAAAGCCAACAGTGGCCCAAGGGAAGTGGCAGGAGCATGTCGCTGCAGGCAAGAAGCAGAGATGGAATTGCTTCTGCCAGAAGCAGCAAGTTGTTAGCTCAGGTGGCTGGTGCTATGGGAGTGACTTGTGAGGATGGTGGTCAACTGACTGCAAGAGGGAGCTGGGTGTGGAAAGAGAGGAGCTGAGGCCAGGAATCAGGAGGGAGAAAGTTTAGTGCAAGGGAAAGAAAGAGCTGGGTGGGACTGGATCCAGAGTAGGATAAATGTGATGGGAAATACAGAGACTGGGGGAGAAGGTCGTGACGAGTAAAGCACTGAAAGGGTCTGAGGGCAGAAGAATCCTGGAAGGTGAAAACACAGAATGCAGTTAGGTTTGGACAAGAGGGTGTGGGACAAGAGAGAAGGATTGGGAGCTCAGGAGGAGGAAACAGAGTGAAAGTCCAGGTGCAGGCAGAAGAGGACAGGGGATCCGAGGGTGGAAAATAACGTGGGAAGAAAGGGGTCAGGACAGGCCCTACTGATGTGCAAGGCACAGGGCACATTTGGTCTCTGCAAAGGGGAGAATGGAAGATTGGTGTCACTGAAAGTGCTTGTCTATCCTTTGCCAGGAAAAAATGGAGAGGCATAAGGGGCTTGTTGTCCAGCAGTTCCCAAAGTGTCCCTAGGAAGTCTTCAGGACAGGGCAGGAAATGCAGCTTTCCAGACCCGCGTCCCTCTCGAGTCCTTCAGGTCGCCAGCTGCAAGGACACCCTTCAGTGCTTCAGGCCATACTCTTCGTCCTGTCAGTCTCCATCAGTCAGGGAGACTGAGTAAGCAGTGTTACTTGTCCCACTGGAATAAAAGCAAATGCATCCCATTCTCTGGGTTTCTTCCTTCAGGGGACCCTACAGCTGTTCTGCCATCCCCAGCTGCAAGTGTAGCCATTGACTAGCCAACACAAGCAGAATGGAGTAGACTAGAACAGAACAGGACAGGATAGACTCATTCCCTTGCAAGAGACCTACAACAGTCATCTGGTCTAACAGCCTGACCAGGGCTGACCAAAAGTTATCAAGGGCACTGTCCAAATGCCTCTTAAACACAGACTGGCTTGGGGCATGACCAGCTCTCTGGGAAACCTGGTCCAGTGTTTGAAGTTTCTTCCTGCTTCAGAAGATGTGTGTAAGGAAGAATGATAGAGACTGAGGGGTCCTCTCAGGCCTCCACAAGAAGCTGTGTAGTCATGGAATCACAGAATGGTTTGGATTGGAAGGGACCTGAAAGATCATCTAGTTCCAATCACCCTGTCTTGAGCAGGGACATGTCCCAGTAGATCAAGTTGCTCACCTTGGTTGCTTGAAAGGTCCTCCATGATTGGTACCAAAACACTTGCAATGCTCAAGGTGTGAAAACGAAGGAGGACGGTGTTTCTTTGGGGGCTTTCTGCAGCTCTGAGAAGGTGGGTCAGATGTACTCTCCCAGTCTTTTCTTTTTCTAGTCTTTTCTATCATCTGCAGTGGTTGCAAGCTGGGCCACAGCCTGGTTCCAAGAGAGTGATGAATGACTAAAGGATTTAGTGCTTTGGTTCTGGTTAGAAAAGCATCCAGCTTTATCCATTGCAGAACTTGATGTCTCCAAATGACTGTAAACTGCAGTCCCTGCTGAAGCTGGCTTTGCTGGGGTGACTCCAGCCTTGTCTGGTTTCAGCTAGAACAGGGGGGAAAAAAAAGAGAAGAATGGCTTTATTTTTTCCCTACTGGAACGGGTAAAAGACATGGGAAGACATAAGGATTAGCAGAAGTACCGGGAGCCTCACAGCCTGAGCACAAAACAGAGCTGGAGGAGAGAGGGTGGGATCGAGTTCTGAGTATCCCTCCTTAACCCAAAGACTTCTGCTCCTTCCCAGGCTATACTTCACTGTCACACTCTTGCAAATTCACTCCAGGAATGAAAACAGACTAACTTTAAGCTTGTTCCCAAAGCTGCAAATTTGTCCCTGCTGGGTGTTAATTTAACTGCTTCCAGGGCACCAGGATGTCTACTGGTGTTCCTTTGCCTGCTTTCTTTCACACATCTGGTGTTGTGAAAACTCCCAAGGCACCGCACAGCAGAGCGAAGCACTGACCACTTTTAACCCTTTCAGCAGCACGCTGAGCGTGAACCTGCCGGCTCCACCCCAGCGTTTTCTCCCTGCAGAGGACTCCGCAGCCCATGTTACACCCGTGGGATCCCAAGACTCGTAAGCAGGTCGTAAGGGCATTGCACAAGCTGAGAATTGAGACTTCCCTCAGCGCCACCATAGTATTTTTTTCCTGTGAACAGACCTGGCTGAGCAGTAGTGACTGAACTGCAGAAATTTCCAGCAGGAGGAAACAGGTTTGGGGCAGGCAGAGGTTGTTTTCCAAAATACTTCTCTTTCGCTCTAGCTTTTCATCTGGTGTCGCCACCTCCCAGCGGGGAGGACCTTCGGTGCAGTTGTTCCACTCACACTGTAGCCAGCAGTGGCCTTTTCCTGTTGGTGTCTGACTGTTGGTCTGTGATGGCTGCATTAACACTTCCTCTGCCGAATCGACTGAACCAGAGCAAATTCAGAACAATCCGAGTGTCTCATTTCCAGCCAGAGCTGTTGTACTTTAGGTGACCGACCTCCTCCACTTCGTTTGCGTTCTGTTGAACAAGCTGTTTGCATGACCAGCTCACTTGTATCACCAACATGCTCCTACCAACAGCGCACAGGCTGCTTCGGTTTTCCCTTTGGCTGGGGCTCCCTAAAAAAAAGCCAAAGGTACTTGAAACTCAGACTCCTCTTCCATTTCAGCCTGTTGTGCAGTGCCAGCCTTAAGGCGTAGCGAGGGTGTAAAACCTTTCCTTTGCTCTCAGCCCTACCGTTACTTCTGGTCCCACAGCCCTCCTTTTGTGCTGCCATCCCAGTGACTGCCCCTTCTCAGCCAGTTCTTCCTCAGCAGCCAACTCAGGGAGCTGAAACACCATGAAGACACATTTCATAGCCATGTCAGCTGCTAAACACAGCTAGAAAGGAGCAGTAGCCATCACGCTGACGTAGGAGACCCAGACGTGCCACAGTCCTTCATTTCATACTCTTCTTCGTGTACGGTTTTCACTGCTGAGTTTTATTTTTAAAAGGAGTAAATAACTCCCGATCCACAAATTACAGGCTTCGTTGGTGAACATGACATCTACTCCATGGGCTAAGCACAGCTGTGTCGTTAACAACTCGTTTCCTATTCAAAGCACTACCATGAGTGGTCTTTCCAAGAAGCATCACTTTTGGGCTGAGCCCTGAGAGCCCAGGAAGGGTTGGAGCCCTTCTTCAGAAGGGTTTCCCGTAGCTGTATATATGCACCACGTTAAAAAAGAAAGCTCTTCAGATTTTTAATCCTTCTGAAGTGCTTTCTGGAGCTTTGGACTGACTGACCACCTGAAAATACTAATGACATCTGGTTTGCGCAGATTCAATCGTTCATTTCCCTACTAAGCTTGAACTCTTTAAATGTGCAGAGCAGGACTTAGGCAGATGGAGAGAGTGTCAGTACTAAGACCACATGGGTTTAACATAGTCACCCCTGGTGTTCTTCTGGCAAGTTTTCCAACCTAGCAACCACCCCGAAACTGTTTGTAAGCGAATTTAGGCTGGAAACTAGCAGCACATTCCCAACAACTGGAGAAACTGTTCGGCTTTCTCCCTTATGAGGAAAGGCTGAGGGAGATGGGGCTCTTTAGCTTGGAAAAATGAAGACTCAGGGGGTGACCTCATTCATGTTTGTAAAATACATGAAGGGTGGGTGTCAGGAGGATGGAGTCAGGCTCTTCTCAGTGTCGTCTAATGATAAGACAAGTGGCAGTGGGTGCGAGCTGGAACACAGGAGGTTCCACATCAGTATGAGAAGGAACTTCTTCCCAGTGAGGGTGACAGAGCACTGGAAGGGGCTGCCCAGGCGGGTTGTGGAGCTGCCTTCTCTGGAGAAGTTTAAAACCTGACATGTTCCTGTGCGACTTGGTCTAGGGATCCTGCAGGGGTTTTGGACTGGATGATCTTCTGAGGTCCCTTCCAACCCCTAATGTTCTGTGATGCTGTGATTTCCTGAGGACAGTGCTGGTAGCCAAAACCCTAACTGTTTTTAAGTAAAATTCCAAGTAAGTATTGCATGATATGTGGGAGCAAGGCACTCAGTTGAAGAATGGAACCCCTGTCTACTCCCATGTTTTTGTAGCAAATGCAGAGCAGTCCTTGGGCTGTGGCTCTCTTGGTCCTTTCTTTGAAAGAGCCAAGTAGGAAGCTTCACAGGTCACCGTTAAGCAAAGTGTGGGAGAGGGCAGGGCTAGGGACAACAGATGTTTCTTTGCAGCATTTCTTTCAGTCTATGGGCCACTGTCGTCATGAGCTCTGAGGATATCTTCCCTTTCTTCCTCCCAAAGAATCCAAAGCAAATCGAAAGCCAGTCAGTTAGTGCAGCAATTGTATATGAATTTGCAAATTAATCTCTAATTAAAGTCAAGCTGTGGGGGGAAAAAAGATCTGAAAGACCTTTGGACATTTGTGTGAAGATCACTGCACTTCATACCAAGCAGTGTAGAAATGCTCGGACTGTTTGCTCAAATGAGCACAATGTTAATGAATCATTTTAATCACCTTCATTACAGTCTTTCAAACAGTGGAGACTACTGTGCAAAACCCCGCCTGACACAACACACGGACAAAACCCAGAGGCAGTTGTGAGGCTGCTAATTAGATAACTTTGTCTTGATGTTTGCATTGGAGCCTGTGGATCTGGACAATGTAGTACGGCACTCTCAGGGCAAGAAGCAAGTGAAGGGCTGCTGCCCCGCGTCCCCTTGAATGAGTTTTTCAAGGTGCCTCATGGTTTCTTGCATCCCCCAGGAGAAATGGTTTGGATCGTCTTTACTGTACTTCTCCCACATTTTCCGTATGCCGGGTCTTGTTGTGGCAGAAAAGCAATGCAGGATCTGGGGTAGTGCTATGGGTGTTAGTCAACGGTGCCTAGGTCTTGTGCTAGTTTAGCCACACAAGTGCTACCAGCAAAAACTAGGCCAGATTGTGGTAATGCACAAATCGCAGCGGGAACACCGAGACAGCGGTAATAGCAGAAGTGATGAAATTATGTCTTATGTGGTAATTGTTTTCCAAGCACTAATTCATCCATAAAGAGTCTGTGAAGTGTCTAGTTATTGACTGCTCTGTAACTGAGATGGGGAGACCAACACTTTTTTCTGATGCAGGTGGTGAGGTTAAAGCATTGGAAAGAGGTGATGCCTCTGAGTAGGTGTCTTGGTGCAGAGTGGCTGAGGGAAGGTGGGATGAAGCACGTTCATGCTTGTGAGAACAAGTTATTCGTATGGGTGCATGAGCACAGCTTTAACTGTTGTCAAACTCACAGAATCAGTCTGGTTGGAAAAGACCCCTGGGGTCATCAAGTCCAACCATCTACCCTACCTTACAAGTTCACCCCTAAACCACATCACTCAACACCTCATCCAAACGAACTTTAAACACATCAAGGGATGGCGACTCAACCACCTCCCTGGGAAGCCCATTCTGGTGCTTGACCACCCTTTCTGTGAAAAAAGTTTTCCTAATATCTAGTCTAAACCTACCCTGTTGTAGCTTGAACCCAGTCCCTCTTGTTCTATCACTAGCTGCTTGTGAGAAGAGACCAGCACCAGCCTCTCCACAACGCCCTTTCAAACAGTTGTAGAGAGTGATGAGGTCTCTTCTCAGCCTCCTCTTCTTCAAACTAAAGAACCCCAGCTCTCTCAGTCTTTCCTCATAAAATCTACTCTCCAGGCCCTTCACCAGCTTAGCTGCCCTCCTCTGCACCTGCTCCAGCACCTCCACATCCCTCGTGTGTTGAGGAGCCCAAATGAGCAGTCAAAATGTAATTTCATTAATATTTAAAAAAGCAGAAGTTTCCATTCTGTGCCTAGGGAGACTCTATGGGTTGATGCTTGTGGGTGATCCAAACAAGGTCCTGTATGCCACAGTAGCATCGTAACACTTCACAAAATGGCAAACAGATGCAAACTGACTTCTAGACATTCAAATCTGGGTCATGGGAGAAACTGATTTCATACCAAGGTTTCTGAATTTGCATTTCCACTACTTTATGTGTGTCCATTATACAAAAAAGCAATTGCATGTTAATGTGTGGCAATGCAGAGGGCAAGTCTGACCTTATTGAATTGGTAATCCAAGTACTGCTCATGACTGCTAAGTTACATAAGCAGCAGTAACGAAGAGAGCGTTGAAATGTGCTAGTTTCAAAACAATGCTCCCAAAGATTGGGAGAACCAAATTCTGTTCCTTGTTGAGGCTCAGGTGTCCCTTCTAGTCCATCAGTTCAGAGCATTGCACTGAAACACAGGACAAGTCCTGTGGTGAGTGAGAAGTCTGCACTCACCTGAAGTACCCTCCCTGAGTTTGCTCAGAATGGCAAAGTGAACGGTAGAAGTCAGTCCGGTGGAAGTGGGAGCACTCACTCACACACTCACACACTCATACACTCTCACACTCACACGCACACCTGTACGTAGGGGATAATGCCATTGCGCATCCTGAACATCACCTGCAACCTGAGCATCCATCTCCGGCAACATACGGAAGGAGAACAGTGACTAATCTGAGACTTTTGAGACAACGAGAAGATATGAGAGGAGATACAGCTACAGATCTTGAGTGACACGGGGATGCAAAACAGGAAGAGATGAATCACTGTTTCTCATAGCAGGAAAGTTGTAGGCACCTGTTGAAATCATCAGGCAGCAAAACAAGCAAGAGGAAGGCATCTGATACCCAACAGCAGGGAGCACTCTCTGGAGGCATCTCTGCTGCACAGTCTTGTGGATATCAAAACTATACATGGATTCAAAACTGGAAGTGGGCAAGGTCAGCAGAAACATGTGCAAAGGGCATCCAGACTGTGTGGTGTAAGTGCAAAAATGTGCTCAACATGCAGAAGCTGGAAGATCGACTTCTGCACAGTGTGGCTCTGTTCCCATAGTCCACCTCTGAACACCAGCTGGTGACATCTGAAGGTGACTGCAATGACACAGATAAAGTGCTGCTTGATCATAGCAGAAAGGGTTATTAGCACAAAGAATGCTAGAAGTGCCTGGTGCCTGGGCTGGGGAAATTTATCTTAGTCATGTCTTCCACCACAAAGTTTGGTGTCACCTACCTCTGGGAGGTTATTGCAGCAGCATCTTTCCCAGTCGATTGGTCTCCAGTTGACCTGGCCCATTTTGCACCAGCATCTCTGGTGCTTGTGAAAATAACTGTGGTTTGCTTTTCAGCTGTGAGAGCAGACACAGCGGTGTGATCGTGAGCCATGACTCTTGGAAAGGGTTATTTACTAGATATTAGGAAGAATTTTTTCACAGAAGGGGTGGTCAAGCACTGGAATGGGCTTCCCAGGGAGGTGGTTGAGTCGCCATCCGTGGATGTGTTTAAAGTTTGTTTGGATGAGGAGTTGAGGGATGCGGTTTAGGGGTGAACTCGTAAGGTAGGGTAGATGGTTGGACTTGATGATCCCAGGGGTCTTTTCCAGCCAGAACGATTCTGGGTTCTGTGACACTAATGCCTGCTCTTTGCATACGCTCAGAAGACTTCTGACAGTTTCTAGAGTGATCTGTGGAAATAGGGACGACCAGATTTTTTGACTCCTCCCTGCTATTGCGAGTCCTAAAGCAGAAATTTGCTCTCTGATTCTTACTCCGGCTGAGAAGCCCTTCATGTAGTTATGACCACAGAAAGAACCCTTTAACAGAAGTAAAAATTAGTTGCATATTCAGACCACTGAGGTGTAACAGGGCTGTAGTGTTAATAAGAATCAGGCTTTAGGTTTTCCAAATGCTCTTAAAAAAAAAAGAAGAGACAACAGTGTGCAAAAGGAGCTCTGAGTTATTAATTCAAGAGCAGTATGAGCAGCAGCAGTAAAGAAACCCGATATATCCATCCATCAACACTGGGGCACCCTGTTTGTTTGCGCTAGTTAGAGAGTGATGAATAGGTCCTCTGTGTACCGCATTCAGCTCCAGTGTGAGAGGGGGATGAATTAGGTCTGTTGGTGTTATGTGCTGCGCGTATGAAAATCACTAGAAATGGTTAATGCGCTGTAGTGGTGACAGAGAGGTCTGGTGCTGTAGGAACCTCAGCACAGTGCTTCTGCAGCTCCACAAGTGAAGGCTTTTTGGGGCATTTCCTGCATTTCAGGGGATATGATATAAAAGGCCTGGAGGAAGAGTTTTACCTACTGATCGCTCTGGTTCCCAGTGGACTCACTGGTCTCTATTTACCTAAAATTGATGCTTCTCGCTGATGCTGATAGTTCCCATTGCCTCGGCAGACAGTGACAAGACAGGGACCTCCAGGAGGGAATTACTGTCCCCCGGGAGATGCCCAGGAAAGGTGATGTGATGTGTGGTGGTGGCAGAGTCAGGGGGTGATGATGCTGTGGCTCACCCCGCCCAGGAGAGCTGATGGATGATGAGGTGGACACCCTGTTGGCGTGGTGTACAGGCGGGTATGAGCTCAGCTCTGGGGCCAGGTGGAGAGTACAGTCCTGGTCTTTAAGCAAGCAGCAATGAGTTTGGTTTCAAACCAACTCGTTCCGGCACAGGCAGAGAAGGAACTTAGGTCTGGCCAGCCAGTACAAGTTACGTAACCACCTCAGCCCTGTATTTCCCAGGTTGCTTTCAAACTGCAGCTCAAACTGTTGTCACCAAGTGCCGTCTTTCCAGTCCAGGCTAGAGTCTTGCAGTTGGTTCATCTTTTGACCAGGACACAGCTTTGCACATGCAGACACCCCCCCTCCCTCCTTCTGTCCTACAGCTGTGCTGTCCTGTGACTCCGTTCGCATTTTCACACCTACTCCTATTGCAGGCGCCCAACTGACTGTGTTGGCAGCCTCGCTGGTGCTCACTTAGGCTGAAGCTGCTTTTCAGAAACCCTTCTCTCTAGATAAGCTGGTTGACTTTGCCTAGTCTATTCCACAGAGGGGTGCAAAGTCTGCAACCACAATGACCAGTGCAGACAAAGCACGTCTGCATGTATTTTCTAAGACATCCTCTCAGAGGAGAAAGCAAGCTGGAGATGCTGCCTTGCTCCCTGGAAGGTTGCTTTACAGCGCGGCATGGCAGCGAGGAAGTGAGTCTAATGCATGAGAATGTCGTCGTGATCGTCAACAGTGGTGTAAAAGCTGCACTTACTTTCATGAGAATGAGGTTCTGTGCCAAAAATGAGATGCCTCAGCTCTCCCATGGGATCCCATCCTAGTTTGGATGAAACGGAGGGAGCTGCTGTGAGCAGTCAGAGCAGACAGCAGGAACCATGGAGCATTTGTGCAGCCTATCTGCAAGGACAGAGCAGCAGCTTGGCACTTGCTGGCTGATGTGGTGAGCGCTGCAAGGGGTGAGGCCAGCACGTGTGCCTGCTCTCCCTGCCCCTGCACCCCAGCAGTACTCCCCCAACCACTACCTGCCCCATCCAGTGCTTGGGTGTCGCTCTCATTTACACCTGGGTGCAAACTGAAATCAATTGCACTGAAACCCACACTTTGCAGGGTGCTGTGGGAGGGCAGAGTGGGACCTGCACAGAGCAGCAAACTGGCCGGTCCCTGCACGGGAAAACCAGGAAGGCTTCGCTGGTGGCAGCACCAAGCTCCATCCCCCCAACTGTACAGTAAAAATAGGACTGGCTTTGTTTGACTTGTTAAACACAAATCATCTCAACCTCCCTGTCAGCAAAAAGTCATTTTTTTCCCTAGCTATTTTTGTTTTATCAGGAACGGGGAGAACTCATTAACACTGGTGTTTTGAACTGTAGTTTAATGGAAGGCAGGCTAACACAGTTCATTAAAATATGCATGTTTGATGTTCGAGGTAATGTTTGCACAAATCCTTGGGGAGAGGATACTGTGGAGCTAAAACGATGTTTTTCACAGCCAAATGGCATAATCTCATTACCAAACTTTTGTGATCAAGATGAAAGGTACACTTGGTAATTGCAAGGGATAAACATTTTTTTCTCCATAACTGCCCTTATTACTCACGGATTAGAGATCCAGCACAGACTGCTGCATTTCCTACTCTCCTCTTTCCGTCTCCTTTCCCTTACCACCCACTTTGTTTGTGATTCACCAGCAGTTTCTGTGGACCGGGTGTGAGGAATGAAGGAGGGACTTGTTACAGGGGCTTGTAGTGATGAGGGATAATAGCTTTAAACTGAAAGAGGGTAGATTTAGGTTAGATGTAAGAAAGAAATTCTTCAGCATGAAGGTGGTGAGACACTGGAGCTGTTACCCAAGGAAGCTGGGGATGCTCCATCACTGGGAGGCGTTCAAGGGTAGTCTGGATGGGGCTTTGAGCACCCTGGTCTAGGGGGAGATGTCCAGGTTTGAAACTGGACAATCTTTAATGTCCCTTCCAACCCAACCCATTCTGTCATTTCTATGAAGTTTCTGTTTGCCTGTTTCATGGCAAAGGAGCATCCTGAAGAGATGCATTTGCTAACACAGGCTGGAGACACAGATACATTCCTCAGGGGGGATAACATTTTAAAATCTGAAGTTCTTTTCTATGGCTCTTCTCCAGCTCCTGGCTCTCTGACAGGCTGCTCAGCACACAGCTCGTCAACCTCTTCCAGCTGGTGAGCCCACACTAGTTCAAGGAAATCCGCAGCCCAAGAACAGCAAATAGAATCCTCGCTTTTCCCAGTTGCCTTTTGACCCTTGGAAATAACCTGTGGGCTCCCAGGCACCTGATCTTGTGCTGAAGACTGGGGCTTTAGGAGATCTCCCAGAGGAGTATAGCTCTGCTAAACTTCCCTCTGATCACACCGTCTCTGGAGAGGAAAAGAAACTCCTCACCTCGCTTGCAGGGAATGAGAAAAATCCTCTTGCCCTTCATCCAGTACTGGGTGGCAGCAGTTGGGGTGGCCTCTGGGCTGTGTCCTTGTGAGTGTTTGAAATGACACCACAGCACAGAGCCCTGGACCCTAGTGGGATCTGGTGAGCATCCATCTCACGTGTTCAGGTGGACACTCATTGTGAACCTGCTGGCCGTTCTGGTTCAGGAAGCACGACACTTTGCACTGTGGTGGGTTTTGTCCTGCTACTTCAGAGGCAGCGTGTCATCTCCGAATCTGAGGCCTCTGAATTCAGGACTGATACTGTTTGCATGCCCTAAACGGTTATAGGACTCTTTAGGATTGAGTGATGTCTTAGTCTGTGCTGATTGTGCTGTACTGTGCCTCTTGCATTCAAACACGATTGCGAACAGGGCTGCTTCTGCTCCCATAAATGCAGATGGCAGGAAGCCAGCTGGAGCTGCACCAGGTCCCACCTGCAGCCCAGTGACCATGTGGTTGGGGGGAAAATCAAAGCTCCTCAGTTCATGCAAGACACAAGAAATAAAGATGGTGGAGCAGGACGGGGTCTAAGATCATGTTTTGAAGGTTCTGTCTTTGCCGACGTGATTCCTCATTCATAAATCAGTAACTGTCGTGCTATTGAATAAATAATTTTAGTTAGGAAGGTGGGAGCAATTAACCTGCACAGTTGACACCCGTGAAATACTCACGCACACAGAGCAGGACAAAAACCAAGGTGGTTTCTTTTCCTGGTGAGACATTCCACTTTGTGTTGGAGAAAAGGCGCGTTTTTCCTTGTCAGAAACGGAAAAGGAGGGTGAGAATTTGTCCTCCCTCGTCTCCTATCTGGCTGTAACCCGAAAGTTTCACAGGGGTGATCCAAACTCGTTAGCGTCACAACATCAAGTCATGACGCAGGAACGTGCCTGACTGGGTCCTCACCGATGCTGCCACAGTGACCCGAGTACAAGGATCTAAGTCCCTTGTGGAAATCAGAGCCACTCCTCATCTTGAAGATCTTGATGCTCCCAAAGTGATCTAAATGTGCTGCACAGTAAATAAAGCCCAGTCCTGTGACACACAGTGGTGACCACCAGTTCCATGGGGGTCAGCACAGCTACAGGAGTAGGTGTTTACCACCATCCCCTCTCCTTCTCGCTGGTCACCGGGCTGGCTGAAGCACCGAGGTGGACACATTGGTGCTGACAGACAGTAGTTAGTACCAGCTCAGTTTATGTCGTTCAGCAGCAGTAAAGCTGCCAGCAGAACGACTCCTGTCAGCGATGGGGGCTATGCCAGCATGTCTGCTACGATGGAAACATCCTGGTGTGGACAGGCCTGGGTCTCCTCGTGTTATCGTGAAGGAGCTTTGAAGTATTACTTGGCTGGGTGACCCACTGTGTTCTGCACAGCAGAGGGATTTGAAGGCACCTTAGTGTGTATCCCAGTGAGCCAAAGCGTGGCTAGTCTTCTGGAGTCCTCGGCTTGCGTGGCTGCAGCCACATCTCCAGAAGTACCTAGCAGCTTCTGAGGTCATGCCAAACATCTTCCCAGGCAGAATCCAGTACAGTGCAGGACTACAGGACTCCTCTCTAGAATGATACAGGCAGCTGGGTTACAGCACTTCAGCATCTCACTAGTGTCATGAAGATGCCCAAATTCAGCCTTCACAACACTCACAAACTTCTGTGCCATGCCTCTCCGGAAGCAGACTTCCAGTTCAGGGAGTATGGTGGCTTCTGCCACATCTCAGAGAGCTCATGCCTGGCAAAGCTTCTTGGATGGATCTGTTGTCCCTCAAGAGCTATATGCGCTGTGGGCCAGAGGGTCTGGGACAGAAACCAAGCTATGGGGAAGCTCTGCTGCTGCTGGGGATGCACCACCATACATGCTTGCTGTGTGCTTGCCTGCTCCAGAAGCCTGGTCAGAGGCCACACCACAGCCTAGGTTGGTGCTATGAGCCATCTCCCTTCGCGTGACTCAGGCGCATGACCGATACACCAGATGAGTCCTGTGTGACTCAGCTCTATAAATCTGTCTAACGATGGCAGGAGCAAGACGTGAGAGCTATTGTGTGTTGAAAAGCTGCAAAAATGAGAACTCAGCCAGTACATTTTTTATATGCAGGCGCTTAGGCAAGTTGGAGGTCAAGTTTTCTAGAGCTCTTCACTTGACAGCTGTCTCTCAGATGCATGTAACTTGATTTTAACAGTCAGCATGCACCTGCCATATCCACCTCTTCTAAAGACATTGGTGCCAGAAGTCAAAAATGGGAGATTTTGAGAAGCCAATCCAGAGCTGCTGGTGGCTGTCATCCCAGGTTTCATGTTGAGTAGGTACCATTGGAAAGAGTAGATGAGGGATTGGTTCATGTAACTGACAACTGCTACAGAGGCGTCAGCCACCGTCGCCTTCCTGCTGCCTGAGTGCCTAGTTTACACCTCACTGAAATCCCTGAAGTGAGAGGTTTGGATTCCTTCAGCTGGTGGATTCCTTCAGCTAGAAAAGTTCAGTGATCCCAGACAATGGGAATCTTGAAGCATAAATTGATTCTAGCCCTTAGCTGCAGGTCTCGCTATGAAAACCAAACACAGTCACACCGGGAAGGAGGAACGACTTGTACCCCTTCTGGTTAGATCTAGCAGAAGTGTAGGAGGAGGGAAGTAGGCAAAATAAAAGAGCAGGAGAATAAAATTATCTTGCCTTGTCTGGATTTCCATTTGCCTTCCAGCTTCTGCTGCTTCTGGAGAGAACCACCCCAAGTAAGCCGACGATACGTAGCGCTGCTGCAGTGCTCACTGTAACGCCACGGTCTCTGGCGTCTCTGGAGAAAGGAAAGGAGTGAAAAAGGTCTCTTCTTGCTCAGCTAGCGGGTCCCTGCTGTGCATCGAGTTACACCTGCTTGTGTCTCGGACAGAAGCAATTTCTTCTCTTTTTGCCTTCCTCTTAACAACCCATAGCACTGACGGCTAAAGGAGGACTGACTGGGTCATGCTCTGGCTCTCAGGTCACCATCAGGAGAGTCTGCGTTGTTTTTATTGCTATGATGATGCACAGGCTAGAAGAACACCGTCTGGCTTGCAGGTCTCGGGTAACATGAACAGTCTCAGTAGCCAGAAGACACAGATGAGGGATTTTGCAATGAAAACTGTGAGCCCAGACGTCTTTAGTGTCCGTGTCCACAGTGGGTACTAAAGGAAAGCATGGCTGTGTAATAGCCCATGGTTCCACAACAGACTGCTTGAAGAAACTGCAGGACAGCTCCTACCCTTAGAAGACCCTAAGCCCTTTGTGAGGACAGAGAAGTGGTCTTGGCTGGGCAGGAACAAATCTGAAAGGGAAGGCAGTGGGGCGCAGCAGGAAGACGTACAGTAGTGAAGAAGGTCTTGCTGTCCCAAGACCAGGTGTCCGCTCACCATAGCAGGTGGCACAGTGTGGGATGGTGCCACCTTCTCCCTCCTGGAGAAAATTACCCATTTTTTCTGAACGGTAAAGTAACATTCAGTTGTCTTGTCAGAAGATTCACGTGAAGAAAGTCCTGTTCAGTCTCCTGCGCGTGCTGTGAGGGCACTGACAGCCTGAGGGCCAAACACTCCAGTCTATTTCCAGTGTTGGAAAGCAGATTTAACCGAACAGACTGGCTAAACTGGGATTGTGGCACTGCTGAATCCATCTCTGAAGTTTGTTGCTAACCAAACCAGATTCCACTCAATAATGGGAATAAGCTGGGCTAGTAGGTGCCAGTTTTGCATGAACCTTGTGTCTGTACTCACTTTATCATTTCATATTTCCTTAAGTTTGCTATATATGGATGGAAAAAGGTGCCAGCAGGCTTTTCCTTCCCCTCCAGTTCCCACAGAGCTGTTCGTGTGCGTGCCGTGCACGCTTATGTACCCTCACTAGCGAGCGCTCCCACTGGAGATTGCTCTCATGCCTGCTGCGGGCACATAGCAGAGGTGAAACCACCAGGCTGCAATAAAAAGTTCTGCCCTTGAGGCAAAAAGAGGGATTGAGACAAAAAGCATTTATCACTTCCTGTCACTATTATTGTCTCGTGGTTCCTCCTCAGCTAATGCCAGACCTCTGGCAGTGGAGCGAGGAGGGATGGGAGGACACATGCTGTGCATCCATTGAATTAACAGTTTGAGCAAAGAGGCTTCCAGTAGCTCCTTGAAAAATCAGTTAGAAGCGAACCTCGGGCAACCTCGTACTCTTTAGGTAGGTCCCTTTGAAGTACAGGATTTGCCTTGTGAATTATTTCGTTTAGTTTAACGGAAAGGTTGTAATTTATTCAATTAAATGCCCTGAAATCTGCAGTGTTACGCTATGACCAGTTGGAGTCAACGGGAGCCCATCCAGTGACTTCAGTGGTCTTACTGCTACAAAACAATCCTTTTAATTTTGCTTATTTTGTTGTGTTAAAGATGTCTGGCACAGGTAAAAAAAGTCTTGCTCCCTGAATGTAAACGTGATGCTAACGACACCATCGAAGGGTCGTGTTTCCATGAAGGACTCAGTTGTATCAGCAAACCAAATGGAACATCCGTGAAGTCTGAGCTCTTTCTAGCGCTTATCAAACGCGGAGTCAGGTTTGACATGTAGCAAAACCAAAGGAGAAATTCCTTTCTATCAGAACCAGGATTTAAAATGCCCCTTTATACTTTTCCTGCATTGCAGCGTTAAGTGTTTAACTCAGCCTAGACACAGGCCCCAAAGCTGCTAAAGGAAATCCTTCAACAGAAGACATTTGAAGATGTCAATGTCTCCACAAAACACCAACAATCTGAAAACAACATGCGTGGCCCTTTCCATATGTGCATCCTCACTGCTACACCAGCAGCACCTTTATCTCTGCGGCAGCCCCAGACACTCGTCTCTCTCACTGACATCACTGGATCACAGCACAGAGGCTGGAAGCCTGTCGTAGAATACCTTCATGCCAATATTTATACCCTTCCCTAATTTACTCCTGAGAATAGCCCACAACCATCAGAATTTTCCGTTGCACAATGTAACTGGAAGTAGTTGTTGGGGGTTATCTCACGCTTCTGCCATAAAAGCAGATAAACATTGTCCTGGCTGCACGCAGTGATGCACTTGACGAGCTGTCCCGTGTCTGTGATCCTTCCTAGGTATGTAACAGCAAGACCTGCACAGGCACCTATTGCTCTAGGGGAAAGTGCTGCAAAAGCGTGTCTCTGTTCTAAGAGCTGCTGCTACTTTTTACGAAGCTACGAGTCGGAATAGTTTCAAAGACTGCTCGCCAGCAGCTTTATTTGCTCTTCAGGCAGGCTCAAGGCTGGTATCTTTTTGGTTCTGAGACAGCACTCTTACTGTCTTCAGGGCAGCCTCTCACCTGGCGGTCGGTGGCACCGTGAGTCCACAATGTCTCTAATGCCAAATGAAATCTCTTCATCAAAACCGCTGCTGAGGAGACATTGAGTTGAAGGGACGATGATTTCCTGAGTTGATCATCAAGCTGATCCCTTGCTAGAGTCTGTCTGTGGCATTGCCGTAGGGCACTTGGCTGCTGTTGCCATGCCCTGTGTGGCATCTGCTGTTGTCCCAAGCTACAGGAAAAAGCTTGAGCTGCTTGGTTTGCTCAGCCTCGTGCGGTACTGCTGTTCCAGCAGCAGCCGTGGTGTTCTAGCAGCAGCTGTGGTGTTCTAGCAGCAGCTGTGGTGTTCTAGCAGCAGCCATGGTGTTCTAGCAGCAGCTGTGGTGTTCTAGCAGCAGCCATGGTGTTCTAGTAGCCGCTGTGGTGTTCTAGTAGCCGCTGTGGTGTTCTAGCAGCAGCCATGGTGTTCTAGCAGCAGCCATGGTGTTCTAGCAGCAGCCATGATGTTCTAGTAGCCGCTGTGGTGTTCTAGTAGCCGCCGTGGTCCTGGGTACACTGCAGTACTCAACGGTTTTGGTTTTGGTGTAAAGTTTGATTCTTTCCCTGTTTTGGTGTGGTGAGAGAGCAGGCTCTTCCAGCCAGCCTGAGCAAAACTATGTGGGGCTTTAAAGGCTGAGCCTGAGCCAAAGCATTCCCAGTAAGATCTGTTCCACATATATCATCTCTCCAGTGCCCTTTAGTGCTGTGTTAATTGTGAAGCATTAGTACGGGGAGGAATACCTTTGCACTTAATCACTCATGATCAGGAGGTTTCTTGTAAACTTGATTCACTGTCTCATCACCAGACTTTTTATTCTTCTATCTCCCTCCTCATTTGAAGTCGCAATCTGCTACTTACCCTGAGAGCAGTTCTTTCCAGGCCAAAGGAAATGATGTGGAGCTGCATTTTTCCTTCTACCAGGCCTACAGCCAGGACAACCAAGTCCAGAAGGTGGCTCCTGAGTGTTGGACACTGAGTCCCTACAGGGACAGATGCTGCTGAAGCCCCCAGTCTGGTACAGAACTGCAGAGATTATTGTCTTCCTCCGGTTGCAAATGTCCTGTTAACTTAAGGAAGGTGCCTTAGAGTCGCTGCTGTCTGGCAGGTCTGATTCAGAAAAGGTCCAGTCTCTTCTTTTACCGTCAAAACAGAAGAGTTATCCGGGAGGTTATTTTCTGCAAAGTCTGTTTGGTTACTTACCTTTCTGGCTGGGGGATGTTTCCTGTGAAGCTCACAGCTCTTCTTCTTTTCAGCTGCTTTTCGGGGTGCTGGGACCCCTTTGAGTCAGTAGGTTTCCTGGTTGCCCTCAAGCTAGAAATGCAGGGAAGAAAAGAAAGAATTAAAATTCTGTACAAAGGTCAGAGGAAGCTTAAAGCCTGCAACTTGAAACCACTGGCACAGAGCTGCGGCACTTCATAGTTCTGCTGGGAAGGGATCCCGCTTGCGGAGTCAGGAGAAAGAGAAGTTCTGTGAATCCTGTGAGTGAGTGCAGCAGTACAGCTGTGCATAGGCAGAATGATTGTGTGTTGTGTGTGCACGTGTGTGTGTACATGCATGTGGACTTGTTACACGTGTGTGTGTGTGTGTGGGCACACATACCCTGTATCACAGTATCACTGTAATGATAAGGTTGGAAAAGACCTTAAACATCATCCAGTCCAACTATATATATATATATAAAGAAACATCTTGAGGGGCAGTTTTAATTTGAAGTCCTTGCTTACTCCTGGGTGGTTAGAAAGGATAATAATAACCATAAAAAAACCCTCCTCAAATGGGGATTAAATCAGCAAGAGAAGAAGTGCTCCATTTACTGGAGCCTTGCTTAGCTCACACAGAGTAGGGGGATTATGCGATAGCTTTTGTGCTGTGAGCGATTGTGGCCAGGCATTCCCGACATAATAGACTGCCCTACTGGAATAGAAACCTTACTGTTAGATGGGTCTGCAGCTGGCTGCAGAACTGCATTTGTCTGAACAGAAATGGCCCTTGTAGCGCACTGAAACGCTTGCGCCGAGTGTGGAAGTCAGGGCTTTTGGGGAAGACATACACTGGCTTTTGTTGAGCTCATGAGACGCTCTAGTCTCTGAAGACGCTGGGGCTGGGGACAAGGAGTCTGAGTTTTTGTAAGTCCTTTTGAATGGAAAACGTGACCCAACACTTGCAGACTGAAGGCTGGGGGTACGAGCAAAGCTGACTTCAGGAACCTATTGCTGACCGATGTAACGGTACTAAGTGAGGAGTTTGATTTGCAGGGGTGTGATGGAGTTAGGTGGTCAGTTGACATAGGCTGTCACCAAGACAATGGTTTAGAAATATTTGTGCGCTGAGCTCCATGTCTCCGAGCACACAGAGTGCAGGCTCCTTTGTGATCACCGTCACCAGCTTTAGATGCAGCTTTAGAGGGCTCGCTGCATCCCAGACCTCCCAGCATTGCTCTGCTAGTTCAGACTGACCTGCACGCGACTCCAGGGCTGCCAGTCTGTATTTGGTGGACACTCCTGTGTTCTTTCCAGTGTTCAGTGTTGTGGTGTTGTGATCACAAAGAGGCTTTGAGAGACACAATGTTCCCACTAGAGATGACTCTGGGTTAGGCAGAGCAGGGCTCTGTTCCTCTGTCTCTTGCCGTTTCTTGGGGCATTTCTTTCCCCACTTTGGTATCTCAGCAAATCCCACGTGACAGCAGAGGTGCTCCCACCCGGTGTGGCTGTGTGACCACAAAACCAAAACCTGGATTGAGTCTTTTGAAGTGCTCGGTGTCGGGTGGGTGCTGTTGGCTACAGAGGAGCAGCAGGAGGCCAGACAGTGCAGAGCACGTGGGAGAAAACCTTCACCCTCTGTGTCCAGAAGACCACAACAGCACAATGCCAAGCCAGGCTTTTGGTGCACCCTGTTGTCCCTCCCTCCAGATCTCAGTATGTTCTTTCCAGACCTTTCATCAAAATAGAGCTTGGTCTCAGGGCTTCACAGCTCTCTCATGTGCCCACAGCTGGCTGACCCCAAGAAAGGGACAGGCTGGCGGGGATGTACCCCAGGATGCAGCTCCTCAGGGGATTATTGAGTCCGTTGATCCCTTCCATCTGTGGAGCAACTTTTGAGGCAAGGCAGCCTAAAGCTGCGCAAGCAAGGGACAGCAAAGGGTTAAGGTGTTGGGGCCATTGCAGCCACATTTGAGCTCCTCTCCTTTCCTGTTTTCATTCATCGCTGGCCACTTCCACCAGCACACCGGCTCACACCCCTTCCCATAACCTGGGCACTTGGCTTGCGGAAGACATGAACTTTCTGCGCTGATGCTTTTAGCGTGGAAGGGGTTTTTTTTCCTTTAAGATTATGTAATTGTGAAATAATTTCACTTCTAAAAATGACAATAAACTTTACTCTTTCCTGCTGTAAAACAAGCCAGTGCTGTCACTAGTCTGCTCTTTCTGGGGGATTTATAGCCCCGTGTCTGATGTGATGCAGTCCTCTCAAATTAAAAATCATCACAACTGAGGCCATAGCACAAAGAGACGATTTCAGAGGAACGGGAGTGATGAAGGCTGCCCCTTACAAGGCCAGCACAAAGGCATTTCTCAGAGCAGCCTGTTCTCTTGGTGAATAGGCAGAAGGGGATCTCAGTTGTTGAAGGCTGAAATCCCCCATGGTGTCCACTGCATCTGCAAGTGAAGGAGAAACTGTGTCTTTGGATTTTAGCTGGTGCTAGGGGGAAAAAAGACATTGCAGTTGTGGGGGCACCTTCCCCCCTGAGTCCTCTAGACTTTGCCAAGTCTGTCCTGGGGAGGGGAGGATGCTGAATGGGTGTTGGTGACAGCACAAACATGGGCTGGCATGGCTCTGCATCACCCTGCTCTCAGTTGTTCCCCCTTTAAGGAACTGAGAGAATCCTGTGGCTCCACATAGTTGCATAAATAGCAGATAGGACGTCGGTTTGACCCAGTCTGACATCCCTTGCTCAGCAGCTGCTGTCTCACTTTAGCCCCTGGCTTGAGTTTGGCATCCCTTGGATTTGGAGACTCCTGCAACCATTTCTGCAGGAGCAGCTCAGCCTGGTGCCCATCCAGGGCAGGAGTCTTTGCAGAGTCACATAAAAGCTCAACCAGGAGCTGTTAAAAAGTCCTCTGTGATTGTTTTCCAGAGTCTTGGAGGCTGTAGCCTTCTGTGTTAAACATCCCCTACATCTCTCTTCTCAAGGTCCCTGCCGCAGCATGACTTGGCCTTGGGACCCAGGTGCCTGGTCGCCACCTCCTGCTGTGCTGCTGGAGGATCAAAAAGGGTCTTGTGGTGCACTGATCCTCCCTCTGACTTTTTCCTAAAGCACCAAACTGCCTTTGAGGGGAAGAACTGTGTGCTTGAAATAGGACATTTGAGAGCAACTAGCATTCAAACAAGACATTTAAGCAAGACAGAAAACCATGTTGTAACTGAAATAATCATTTAGATTATGGTTTAAATGACAGTTTCCCCACAAATCCGGGAGATTTTAGAGGGCCACTTTAAATGGACCACTGTAGGTGCTCTGAAACTGGCATGTGTTGCTTTAGCAGCTCTTGCTGTTGAGCTGCTCTCTCCTTGGGAGTGGAATTTGAGTCCAAAATGTTAAACGAAATGACCACTCCAGTGAAATGACAATTTCAAAAACACACAACTTCGGTTTATCTGCCCCTCTCCAACTCAAAAGATGACCAGCGATTGCTACAGGAGCAGACTCTGGCTGAAAGCTTTTATTAAATCTCATTGTCTGAAGCGTGACTGAACAGAGCACCAGAAAGGACGTTACTGAGCTCCAGACCTTTTTTTTCCACAAAGGATTTTGAACTAAATTATTATTTTAATTTCTTTTCTTTTTTTTATTCAGCCAGTTTCTGCCTTGGCTTTGTTTGCCTTCCCAAGAAGGAGGCTTCAGACTGTGAAAGCCTTAGGTCAGCTTGCGGCTGCAAGCGCTCCATCAGTGCGGCGCTGTGCACACGCGTGCTGCCATGTAACAGCGGGATAGATGTGAGAAGTTTGCCAGTGCTAATCACGTTTCGTCTGAGCAGGCTTTCTTAGCCTTAATGCAGAAAAAGACGTGTCTTCGACACAGCTTCTCTTGTTTACTGGCACTCCTGTGACTGTTGTTCTATGTACGTTTACAATTCAGTTACGAATGTGACTCACCGGTGTTCTCAGCAAACTGCCTTGGGGAGACCATCTTGTCAAACATCAGGCCTGAGAAAGCAGCTCGTTTACTCAGCATACTTAGTCCCATTTGCTGTTTGTAGGGCATCGATGCAAGCTCCTGATACTCAGATAACTGCATTCCCTACTGTCCCCGGAGGCGGGTTTTCAAGCTGCGGACTGCTCCTGGAGAATTCTCTGCTAGCGTTTGGTGGCTGAGCTGGTTAGTTGTGTGTGGCCACACTGCATCGCTTCTGTTTGCTCGTTTGATAGCCATAACTGCTAAGTCTGAAGAGATCCATATTCCTCCAGTATACTGGCTTTCACTGGTCAGCGAAGCAATGCCAACTGGAGATAGAATAGAGCTGGGCTTAGCCAGCGTGGACTCCCAAGAAGACTTTTCCCTCAGTGCGTCTCATCAGGTTGCATTTTCCCCAAATGCTTCTCCCACCGTCCTCTCCAAACCTCCCCTCCTTGAGTTGCTGTTTCCTCTCCCTCCCTGTGTCTTTCACGTCCTTATGAGAATCACAGAGACTGATACCACTTTGTGACGGAGCTTCCTGTGAATGCGCGTCCAAACCAGGTCACTACAGCCCTGCGAGGGGAAAGGAGTGTCTGGAGGTGGCTCCCCAAATGTGCCGATCTGACACGGCCTCTGTGGAGTGCTACTCAGAGCTTGCTCCCAGGCCTGCCTACCTAAGCTTAACAAACCGTGGGGGCAGAGCTCTTGGGTGTCACTCAGACACACTCACATTGTCTTCAGAGGTGAAACAGAAGCGGAGAGCAGCTACCGAGCGGGGCATGAGGGGATGTTCTACTGCATGGGCTTGTGTGGCATCTGGCTGAGCGATGAGAGTTGCAACTTCTCCAACTCTACAGCTGGTGCTTGAGAAGGAGAGGTCTTGTGCATCAGCTTCATCGCCTGTGTAACTGTTGCTTCCATTTGTCTTCGTTAAGTAATCAATTACACTCCACTTTAGCGTTCCTGTTGTAATAGGTGTAAATGATCTGCACTCTTCTTTGAGCTGACCTGCAAACAAGCATTGGCTCTCCTCCAGCAGTGAAAACCCTCCAGTCACCTGGACTTTGAGAGACCATCAGCTCGAGCTGCAAAACGGACGTGTAATGGAGAGGATTCACTGCTGGTTACGCCTCCCTTCAGCGAGTTTCCCGCACAGATAGGGTGTAAAATGGGTTGACTTAGAAGGGGCGGTTGCAGACTCTGTCCTTGGGGACATGGTGAGCTTGGGTAGAAGTTAGGAGGAGATGCCATCTGCTGGAAAGTTTGGACATTGGCAGAAGGAGAAGCGGAGTTGAAACCAGCTGTGAGTAAATGATATGGAAGACTAAATTAACACTCTACGTCCATGAGTAGCCACTAGCTAGCGGTGAGTCCCACCTCCTGCTTTCTCCACAGCTTGGAGCACTGAAGCTGCCGCTCTCCTCCTGGTGGGCTGGTTGTCCAGCCCTTGTTGGCTGAGCAGCTGCTGAATCAAGGCTGCCACCAGTACTTGTGATTGCATGGGACTGGGTGGGGAAGAGAGAAAGCAGCCCGGCAAAAGGATTTAGGACTATCAGTGGGAGTGGGTATGAAGGAGAATACAAGGTTAAACATCTTGAAATGTGAGAAATGAACCTACAAAAGCCTTGGAGGGGAAGGAAAGCTTTTAGTAGCAGGAACCACGACAACAACAACTGTTGTCAGTGGGGATTTGTGTCTCTAACCCAGCAAAATGTCCCGAGTAACGCTGCTAACACCTTAGTTAAGCGCTCGTGCAAGTGCTTGAATGATAAAGATAACACTAAGCCAAAGGCAGGAAACAAGAGCCAGGATAGAACCGTTAGTTATTGTTTTATTTAATCCTCTGATTCTCATTACTGCTTCGCTCTAAAACCCGCTGCGCTTTCAGTGTAACTCTGGGACTGTCAAGGTGGTTGTGCAGAGCTAGGTAGAGCTTAGCGGTTCTTCATTTCCCCCCAGTGTGTGATTGCACTAAATGTGTTTTTAATATTGCTTTGGTTTTCTATTCTGCTGTTGTTCACATCAGAGAGCCACAAGGCAGGCATTGGGCGTGATTTATCAGGGACTATCTGGGGCTATGCCAGGTGGTTCAAAAAGGAAAAGCAAACGAGCACAACGCGCTTGGGAACCCATCGGAGCAAGATTCATTGAGCAGCAGTCACGAGAGAAGGTCTCTGTAAACTGGAGCTGCTTGAGCTGACAGTAACGAAGGCACCTGTGGCAGTTTGTCGTGGAACAGAAGTGGTACTTCAGAGCACTGTGGATAGAATAATAGGAATAGGCTTGTAGAATTAATAATAAGAGGCTCAAACATTCTTCTCTGCAGTCAGAATTCAAGCATATACAAATGTATAGGGTCTTAAGTTGCACCAAGAGGAGTTTAGATTGGACATTAGGAAGAATTTCTTTACTGAAAGGGCTGTCAGGCACTGGAACGATCTGCTCAGGAAGGTGGTGGGGTCCCCATACCTGGAGGTATTTAGGAGCTGTGCAGTGCTGAAGGATATGGTTTAGGGGAGGGTTTGTCACTGTTAGGTTAACAGTCAGATGCAGTGATCTCAGAGGTCTTTTGCAGCCTGGGCAGTTCTGTGCATTGCTCCAGTGTGATGTGCTGCCTGAGATTCAGCTCAGGTTCTTACAGAGACATTTCAAAACAGATCAATTCGGTGTGATTCCACTCCTGTCAGCGTGGATTGGAATAGGCATGTGCCAGGAGATGCTCCCACCGAGTCTAAGGCCAGCATTAAGCCTTTAAGAACCATAGCTCTTGCTTCAGCAGCAGAAGGCCTTGGCAGCATCCTGGAGTGGGTCTTGGACATGAGAAGTACACAGAAGTTGGCCAGGGCAAAGAAGACAGGAGTGAAAGCAGAGAAAGGAGACAGCAGCAATGTAGCTGGATCGTGTATTTGGTTTGTGTTGTCAATTCACCTTGAAAGCTCCCTAGTTCCTCACACTGGCAACCATCAATAGATCATAGTGATGACTAGCAAAGTGTGAATCATTAGAGCCTTGTCAGGTTTAGTCTTCAAAGCTCTTCAAAGGTTGAATCTTGACAATCTGGAGGAGTTAAGATGTAATGGTGATGAAAACTAATAGGCTGTCATCTAGGTAGATGGGTGTGTAGCTGGCTAATGACCAACCAGCTGGCCAGAGGTTTAAGAAAGGGGCCTTGGGATGACCTGCGTTTAATTTTCTTGAAAGTTCAGATCTTTTCTACTTCAGCCACTTGATCCTAAAACTGGCTGCTGAGAGATTTGCAGTTTGCTGGGGCTCTTGTGCCGGTCTCCATGAAGGTTCTTCACCCATGAATCACAGAATTTACCCATGAATTCAGAATTTTTTCTGAATCACAGAATCAGAGTCACTCTGGTTGGAAAAGACCTCTGGGATCATCGAGTCCAACCATCTACCTTACAAGTTAACCCTTAAACCATATCCCTCAACTCCTCATCCAAACCATCTTTAAACACATCCACAGATGGTGACACAACCACCTCCCTGGGAAGCCCATTTCAGTGCCTGACCACCCTTTCTGTGAAAAAAATTCTTCCTAATATCAAGTCTGACTTGAAGCACCTCACCCTCAGGCACAGGCTCACCTACTCCTCTGTTCAGGGTGAGCTGGTGGACAGTCTCCTTCAGAGAGAACCCAAGCTATCGGAAGCATCATTGCCAGCTCCTCTCTAAAACGGAGAGACATCAGTTGGGGGACTCCTCCTCCTAACAACATGAAGAGGGAACAATAAGGGTGTTTGTGCCATCCCTACCACCTATGAGTTTTACGTAGGTTCCAGACAGCAGCACCATGGGAAGTTTAAGGCTTGTGCCTGTTAAGAGAGAGGTGGATTGCAGGGAAGGGGAAGAAAGACAGAAGTGTGTCTTTTGAAGTGTAACTGCTACTGAAATTCAGGGCTCTCCATGTTTGCTGAATTTAGCTCTTCCATCTGAAAAATGTTCTTTGTGCCTGTCCCAAGAGTTTAACACCACAGAAGGCAGTAGCACCAGAGGACTTCTTTGTCAGAATGCAGTACTGCACCCACTGTAATTAAACCGACGTAGGACAATGCTACTAACAACTTCAGCAATAGTAGTAGCCAGAGGAAGAAGGGAGGTTGTCAGTCCTACAGTTGGAAGAACTCTACAGGTACTCAGAGCCCATGAGCAGTGTTAGTGCTGCAGTGCTTCTCCCTTCTAACGAAAAAGAAGCTTCGCTGTGCCTCCATAAAACGTGCCAAGTGACAGGTGAGCCAGTCCCGGCACTCCAAAACACTGTCTGGAGCATCACAGGGGTAGTTAAGCAGCTGCCTTCTTGCTGTCTCATAAAACTTGGTAGCTTTTTGCAAAGACCTGCAAGCAAAGGATTGTTTACTTTTTGGGTGCTTGCACACGTGTGCTGCCCAAGAGCCAGGTACCCCCAGTGAGGTTTCCTATTAGTTCTTTCTTCCGCAAGAATTTCTTCAGCAAGTTGGCTGTCTGTTGATTTGGCAGATTAGCCACAGTCTCATAGCCAAATGTGGAGATTTTAAAGAGATAATTAAAAACTGAACACGTGGAGGTAAAAGAAGTAGCGGTCTTGTGCAGCTGGGGCTGAAGTACCTTCATTCCTAGCTTAGAGCAATTGCTCCGAGCAGGAAACTTGGCACGTGGAAGTGTTATTGAATCAAGGCAGAGGGATCTGTGTTCAACAAGTGAGATAAATGTCAAGATGAAGACTTCAGGCCCTCGCAGCACATCACTTTTTCCTTCCCCAAGAAAGCAGAACAAGAACAATCACTTACACGTGGAACAATCACACTCAGTTCAAGGGCTGATGTCTTGCTGCCCGCACGTGTTCGCAGCACTGCAAAGCTCGGTGTAGTCTGCTAAGAGTACGATTGTTTGGAACGTTCTGAGATGCTCTACTCCCTCTTGTGAGCTGCACCAAAGCAAACACGTAAGCACACGTTTATCTGGAGACCATCGCTGGTTTGGTCCCGCAGTCCTGGGAGCTCCTGTGTGTGTGTGTGTGCGGAAGGGGGGCATTCGGCCAAAGCAACCGTGTTCCTCTACAGCGCCTTCTTTCCCTCTCCTGTTTAGCAAAAACCTCTCTCTTTCTAGTTTGCTCAGTCTCTCATCTCCCATTGTGTGTTTGTCAGACTGTTCCAGCTCCTGGAAATGCCTGGTTCTCTGCTGCCTACTCTTTGCTAGCACAGCCTGATGCTGCCAGTTGCTTTCAGTGTCGTGGGCAGGAGGGAGGACCTGGCATGGAGACAAGGGCACGCTGCCCTCGTCTGCAGCTTTCAGCCTTCCATTGCCAGTTGGTCCAGAGGCTTTCTGGCAGTTGAGCCCTTTGTGTTTTAGTGGAAACATGGCAGCAGTCTTAGCTCTTCAGATTCTCTTTTCTTGGAGAAGAGAGGCAGAGAAGGTGCTAAAATGCTTCTGGTTCTGGTGATAACGCTGATGTCTTTGTGCTGACCCTGTTGTCTGAAGAGCTCAGTGTGACACCTGGGCAGCCACAGGAAAGGAGGAAGTTTTATTTGCAGCTCCTCAGAAGACTGTCACCTGATTATGCCTTTGCAGTGCAGGAGAGGGAGGGCACAAACAACTTACAGAGCTGGGATGGTGCTGAGGGGACCTTTCCGTCCCAGAGCACTGAGATTTGTAATCCTTACTCAGGCTACAGGAGGCTCTTCTCAATAGTCCCTTGATATTTAAGCTCTCCAAACCACTGAGTCACTGGGCCTACTCATCTGAATCATTTCAAAAGGGAGGGAGTGATGCTGTTGCTCAGAAGACTTCAGCAAAGACCGGTTTTAAGGGACTATCCCACTGGACAAATACTCTCCCGTCTAATTGTGGTGAATGTTCAAAACTTGACAGAACAGAGCAAGAGAGAACCAGGGAAAGGATGTGAGGTAGGAAGTGGAAAGTAGTGATAAGCACAGATGGTCAAATGACTTCTTCTCCAGAGGGATGCTCAGCCAGTTTTCCATCCATGCTTCATATGATTCACACTTCACTCTCCCGGCATTACTGGTGGCAGTCTCAAAAGACTAGAGATGGAACGAAAAGACAGTGTGTTCTTTGCCATGTCAAAACATCACCCAGAGACCACACAACTTCAGGAGGAGCCGCAGAAGACAAGACGTGTAGTTCTCATGGCTCACGATGCTGGTTACAGAATTGGGCAGAGTCGTTCTGCAGATCTTTCGGAGTGAGCTGCCTGGCAACGAGGAGGAAAGCCCGGTGGTCATGCAGACTTCTATGCTGGGCAACAACTGTTTGTCAGAGTGACCTTGGCTTTGGGTAAAACAACGTTGTTTGGTCTTGTGATGGCACAGAAGTAGAAACTTTTGCCTTCTTAGGGAAAGCTTGGGGCAGTCTTAGAAAGCAAATGAGGACATTTCCTCTTGTACCACTGAATGCTTGCTTTGAAAAATTCTGTCTCCAGGACACCAAAACTGGGCTTCCAAATCTTTCCATGTTTTCTGTGCTTTTTTTCACCTCTTCCTCTTCAGGCTATGCCAGAGAAAGCCTGGTGTAGCTATGGAGAAAAAACCACCCATGTCCACGTTTACATTTTCAGAGGTTATGGAAGTGTCCCTGGTTGTCAGCGTTCCGTATCTTTCCTACAGAGATACCAACTGTGTGCTCGGTTTGGTGCCCAGAAGGTTGTAGGAGAGGTTATAATGAAATAGGAATGTCTCAATGATCCCTGTGTTAGTCTCACTTCCCAAAACATGTCTGCAGCACTACGGAACCTCAAGGTAGTTATCCAAATCTTAAGGTCATAATCCTAATGGGGGCAGCTTTATTCATCCCCGAGATACAAACACTGGGATTTGACTGTTGTGATAGCAATTCACGGGTTGGCTTCCACGGTAGAAGATGAGGAAGGAGATTATTAAACAATATTAAACACTCTCAGGCTATGAAAGTTCTGGACATTTGTCCCCAAAGGGCAGCTGACATCATAGGCGGTCCCAAGTAGCCAGAAAGCCAACACAACCAGATCTCTACTTTCCATGGCTTTGTAGGCACAGGGGCCATTTCAGGGCCAGGGTTGCACAAGGAGGGTCTTGGCCAGAGACAGTAGTCTCTGCAGGACCATTCTGGCTGGCAAAGTTTAGAGCAGACTTGCAGATACCTTAGCTACCATGTAGGATTGTTTTGTCATCTTTGAATGCCAGGATGTAGCCTATTGAGATCCTTGGGGTTTATCCTGGATTTTGGAAGACGTCTGCTGACTGGCTACAGAAAGTGCAGCTACAGATGTCATTTGGGAGTGCCGGACGGATGGACTTTGGGTCTGGTTTAGCAGATACATGTTTTCTGCTCCCTGTCTTGCTTCAAAGGAACTTCCATTTCCTTTCAGTTCTGTTACATGAATAAGGAGATGAGGAGGCTCTTAGTCAACAAAGTTCAGACTATCGATGAGCTAAAGTTGGATCAAGTGAGAAATGAAGTGGTGGGGATAAAGGGTCAGGTGCTTAATAAAGGAATTGTATCGTTGGGATGAAGGCCAGGGCAACGGGCACACAGAGCTAGAAAAAGGGGGTAACACGCATTAAATTTTGGGTCAAACAAAAAGCCAGTTGGGAAAAGTGGAGAAATAACTGAATGACTATATGAAATGATGAAGGTCTGTAAACACAGAGTAACAGGCATGGTTAAAAGAGACAGTGTACAGGTGCAAAATCAGGAGCTCTGACTTAGCTCCCACTGCTTGAAGAGATATTCTGAGCAGCTCCCTGGAAATAGTCAGGATCAGCAGTTATCAGAAAGGCAAATAGCAGGCACAAAGTATTAGAGAGAGAAGAGAAAGCAGACTACAGAACATCATTATCCCAGTGTTTCAACCCATTATTCACCCACATTTTGGCTGCTGCACTGCAGTTCCATTCTTCCTAGAAGAGGATTAGAGACATACAGCAAAGGTGATCAAGACACACGAATGGCCTCCAGTTGGAAACACATTACGTAGTCCAGTGTTCTTCAGCTTGGAAAGAGACATCTGAGAGGGTCTGACAGAGGCAACAAGCATAAACTACATGGAAGAGGTGTATGGGGGGGGAGAATTACTTACTTTGCGCTGTCTTCACTGTAGTCCAGGTATTTACCAGTTGCTGTTGGAAACAGGATAGTTTGCTACTTCTCATGCTCTTTTCTAGAGGGATGGGATGGGATGGGATGGGATCTGGGCTGTTAGAACCAGCTGTAACTCATATGGTAAACATACTGCATCTTGCTGTGTTGTGGATGTACCACGGATTTTTGAGCGGGCTTAAGGGCAGCACAGAAGGTCAGGACAGGGTTTCTGCTGAGGCATCAGCCGTGATGAAAAGAAGGAAGGCAAAGTTTAGCTTGTGGGCAGAGATTGCCCGGAATCCACTGGCAGCTGGGCAGAACCAGTGCTTTGGCTTGGCTCCAAAGCATTGCTGGCTCTCCATTCCAGCACGGGAAGAAGGTCCAGGCAGTGTTTTGTAAGACAGGTCAAACCCCTCTGAATGGGCCTGGTTCACAAGTATCTCCTAGTCCATGAGTGTCCCTCAAGGCTGTAGCAACTCTGAGAGGCAGTAGTAAAGGAAATCAGATGGTGATGCTTAGTGAAAGCGTTTCAGCTTTGTCAGGTTGTCAGATTCCTACCAGCAACTCAGACGAATGCAGAAATTCCAGCAGAGTTGTTGGCACGGTGGGTGCACATCACCTGTCATTGGCAAGCAGTCAGCATGCCCTTGGTTGAGGAGCATCGTGAGTAATTGTCTTGTCACACTGATACTACTGATGAAAACACACCTTTCTGCGTGATTACTACTGCTGTCACACTGTCTTCTCAGACAAACAATTCGGGTCTACAGTTGTTGTTTATTACCGGTGGTAAGTGGTCATCGTTTCCATGAGGGACCGCTGTTCATATGAGGATCCCACTCTGACACACTAGTATCACCACGTTGCCAGGACTCTCCTTCCTGGGTCATCTCCATTGCCATGTAAGAGATGGGACAGTGACATAGGGCTCTTATTGATGGTGGTCTTGGATTTGGGGTAGACTGGTTTCCTCCCAGCACAAGAACACCAGCTGTGATGCTGGTGGATGTTGTTTCTTAAGCAGGGAAGTTTACCTATGGGTGAGGTCTAGGCACTTTAGGGTTAAGTTGCTTGAGGCTGGCGGCAGAGCAAATCAGGAGTGTCTGAGAAGCTGGTCTGCATGCTGGAAGCGGTGTGCTGGAAACCTTAGCTCCACCCAGGCTAATTTTTCTTGCTTCTGAACTTGCTCACGGGTGCCACAGCATCTCTCCAAGGCAAACACTGCGCAGCTCTCTGGTAGTACCTCCAGAATTCATATGGATGTGCTCTGTTGAAAATGGGAAGGAACTAAAGGCCCTTGCCAACACACTCTGGAACTAAGTCTTAATTTATCCATGGCAGGGTGTCTAACTCAGTAGGTGAGGAGGTAGCTATGAGTCTGTGGAGTGGCAGCCAGCTTGGAGCACGAGTCTCATTTACTGTAACTCTTGCTACGTTCTGTCTAATCATTATAGTGCTGAACAAAGTGTTTTTAAAGTGCTTTTATAGGGTTGAGTGACTTACTCAATAATTTATACCGTTTTGGAGGGTTTAGAGGATGACTTTAAGTCATCAAATAATGTCATTACGGCTCAATGACTACATTCTTTATCAGGAAAAAAAATCTGGTGTAATTATGCTCAAGGAGACAGAGAGGCTTTATTCAGCAGTTCCCCCCAGAACAGTGATATCAAAGATGCTGGTAGGTCTCTCAGCTGTAAAGAGGGCTGTCCTCCTTTGTTAGGAAGGAGGGTATCAGCTGCTGTCTGCTTATCTGTGTGATCATTGTGCCATTTGTGCCACATTCTTTCAGTGTGCTTCGCCTTTAAACATCTGCTCCTTGCAGAGGTTGGGGATTCTTCCACATGCAGAGCTGTGCAGAGGGGTTTTGGGGAGCCCATGGCCCCGCTTCAGTGGATAGGAGTGTGGCTTTTAATTGCAGCAGATTTTCCCTGTCAGACGTCACAGAGCAAATTAAAAGCAAAGTCCCTGAGTGAACGCTGTGGAAGCCTTTGCATAAACCAACCCCTGCCTCCCTACAGCCTCCTGTCTTTGTGCACCTGTGGAGGTTTCCAGGACTCACTGGTGTCTGCCTGGCCCTTGGGAACGTTCTTTCTTTTTTTTAATTTATCTAAACTCGTAGCAGCCCTGGCTAGGGGACCGCTGGTGTCTCGAGCTGAATGTGCATTCTGCCAGTTCACTGAGCACTGCGAGGTTTCATTGGAACGAGCTTATGCCTCATGTTGTAGACCAGCAGCGCAACCCAAAGCTTTCATTTTCTCCTTAAAGACATCCAGTGAAATCGTGAAATCCTGCTCGCTTGACCTCTGAGATGGCTTTTCAGGCCAGCTTTTAGCAGCTTAGGAAGGTTTATCTCAGCGAGGGAAATCAGGTCATGCAGCGTGTGAGGACAAAGGCTAGATAAGAGCAAGGGAGACAAATACGTTGGATCATCTGTTATCCTTGCAAAGTATCCCTGCATATACAAGATGAGCATTAGTCCCAATAATTCCCCCAGAAAGGCTCGGGAGGTGCAGGCCAGAAGGAAGCACTTATCTCTGTGATGGTGTTTGGATTTGGAGTTCTCTGCACGTTGCTCTCCATGTCTCGTTTACTAACAGCACCAGCCACAAGCAGACGGGCCACGAGACAGAAGCGATGAACAAGGACCGTGTTCATTTTAATGCCTAAAGGCATGTCAATGGCTACCAAATTCCACACCTAAACAATATTTTATTGCAAGCAGCTCCCTCCGTTGCTTTTGTGTACCTTGAGTTTTCTAAAGTGCCCTTTATTTTATTCCAAATGCCACTCGGCTGCTCCATCACTGCGTCTCTGTCCTTCCGGACCACATGGACCCTGCCCCAGCAGCCAGTGAGTCCTGGAAACCTCCACAGGTGCACAAAGACAGGAGGCTGTAGGGAGGATGGGGTTGGTCTGTTCTCACAAGCAACAAGTGACAGGATGAGAGGAAATGGCCTCAAGTTGCACCAGGGCAAGTTTAGGTTGGACGTTAGGAAAAACTTCTTTATAGAAAGAGTCCTCAGGCACTGCAACAGGCTGCCTTGCAGCTGGTTATGTTGAACATCCCTGGACATGATTAGAAGCCATGGTGTGTCAGTGAAGGACGTGGTTTGGTGGAGTTAGGTTAATGGTTGCACTCAATGGTCTTGAAAGCCTTTTCAGCCTCAACGATTCTAGGATTCTGTGTAACGTTATCTTCTTCTAACAGGGCTGCAGTGAAGACACGGTGTGACAGAGAGGCTTTGCAAGGGGGATAGAACATACAACAGCAGTGCCTCAAAGGGCCTCTGCTCTACTTTTGGTTTGCTTGCCTTCTCTATATGACGAGAAGGCACACCGTGGTTTTCTGCATCCTGTAGCCGCCTTCTCCTTAGGTTTGTCACAGCAGATAAGACCTTGTCATTATGACAGAGCCTGGCCCAAAGCCCACTGTGATCTTTCCAATGCATTTGCATTTGGCTCCTGTATCAGTTACTGTGGTCATCTCATTTCTTATTCAAATGTCTTACCTTCAGGTGAGAATTGTGCCATTTCAATATATAGTCTCATATTCAACCTAGCCCCACCATGCTTCTCCACTCAGCAGAACAGAGAGAGCTCCACACGCACCTCATCCACTTCAGAGGCCACATTTGCCCAATAACCCTCTGGAGACAACGAGTTGCCTTCACTCTGTGAACAACAGGGATAGCCTGAGTGACTGGGTTAGATATTGAACTTTCTAATGACATGAAATGAATCCATTTCTGGGCCCTAGATGGACAACGCAGTAACTCATGCCCACTCCATGTCTAGGGAGATGGGGACTGGTGGGTCTGGCTATTGAGATATCTGTCTGAATCCCTCAGCACTCTCTTGAATGTAGATGCCACAGGAGTTGCGACACCTAATTATCCAGGCATAGTAGGTGGTCCAAATCGGAGCGCACAGCAGAGCAGCAGATGTGGGTTGCTGCTGTCAGATTAGATTGAGATTAGATAAGGCTTAATTAACATTTTGTTTTCACTAGATTCAACTCTAATTAAATCACGCAAAGATTATCGCAGAGAGGCACGGCAGAAATCAAGAGGCACAGCTAACGTTCTTCTTATCAAAACCAAGGCAATACTTTTACAGAGCAAGACCTTGCTGGTAAGGGGTTAGTCCCTGAATCTGACACCTCTTTTGTCTGGAGAACAAGAGGAACTGGGAAAGGGCTCTTTACCACACCAAGCAACTACTTGCTAAACCGTCCCTTTCTGGTACGTACCCATGCAGACTGTAGCACACATTGGGGACACTTTGTGCCACTGATCTCTGTTTATACTAACAAGAAAGACGCAGTACTTCAGATTTATTAAAACTTCCCAAGAGTTTGGGCGTCGAACAGCACAGATCAGAACTCCTTGCCTAGCCAGTGTCGAACTGCCGCCGTTACGTTCTGTCGTCACGAGATTTTAGCCCTTTCCTTGGCTAACAGTGCAGGTGAATTTTGTCATCCTGGGAGGCTTCTCCTGCCTGTGACGCTTAAAGAACAAGAAACCTTTAAGGGCCCCAGACAGAAGGTCACGTGTAGGAGCAGCCTGCAAAACACTCTTTGGGTAAAACTGCTTTTTGTGCGAGGTAGCACGAACCAGCGAGCCACGTAGATCCCGTCTAAACTCTCTTCTGAAGTTAAAGTCTGTTGCCCGAGAGCAAACACAGATTTTTCTTTTGAGGACAGACAGAGAGGAGGGCGTCACAGGTCAAGATATCTTTTCAGGGGAGCAAATGTTCAGAACATCTGAAATCCAAAGTAATCCATGTTTGCAACAAGCGGACACTTCTGTTTTCTTCTGTGTTGCTGTCCAACTGTCTGGACCTCTATAGACCAAACCAAGTCAAGCCAAGGCTGCTATTTTTTTATCTCTGTGCTCTCTACCAAGTGTTTACAGAATCTAGTACAACTCCATCTAGTCCATCTAGTTCAGCTGTTTCATCGCCACTTCTCCTCAGCACAGTTGATGGTCTGCCGGGTGTTTCTAGCTCAGCGTTCTCTCTGAGCTGTCTTGACCCACAATCTCAACAGGCACTGCAGATGCCCAGGAAAGGCTCCTTACTGTACTTTTATTCCTCAGCTCAGCCACCAGACAGTGAGAAGGATGTACTCTGTCTCCCAAAAAGTCTCCCTGATACCAATAATGACGTCCTTTCAAGGTGCTGAACGCCTTCGTTTTCAAGTCTGTTTGCTGTCTTGTGCGTGGATTATAGTCAGGCTCTCCAAATAGTTGGGAGAAAGGCTGAGCACCGGAATGCTAACAAAGGATTTCTGTATTAGTTGCTCCTAAACATGGGACTACTTAGTCATTTACAGTATGTGCTGTGAGACTGAGGAGGAAGGGTCTGGTGTAGAGAACCCAAGGGCAGAGGGGATGGCACTGAAGTAAGTGGTTTCTCCTCACAAGCATCAGAGGCTGAGTGCCAGGTGAAGCCAGGTTACACATGCAAAAAAGAGAAGTTCACAGTGAGGTTTCCTGCATCTGCACTTCTACTGACACATGAAACAAGACCCAGGACTCCTCCAGACAGAATAGCAGGAACATTGAAAGCTGAAACAAAACATTTAGCTATGGCCACATTGAGCAGCAGCAAAGAGAACCTGTTGCTGCCAGGCTGTGCTCACTGGTGCTTGTGTTACATTAAGAAGTCACAGAATCAAAGAATCATCATGGCTGGAAAGGACCTCCAGGGTCGAGTCCAACCTTTATCCTATTATCTAACTGCTAGTCATGTTAGACAAAAGAATGACAAACCAGTGAGAGGTCAGGCCACTCTTCAAGCCATGGGCCAAGTTTCACCTTCATGCAAAGAAGAGGGCAAAACTTGAATCTCCCCAATCCTCTTTGAGGCCATAACCAGGTGGATAGATGATGGTGGATGTGGCCTATCTTGACTTCAGCAAAGCATTGGACACAGTCTCCCATGGCATCCTTGCAGCCAAACTGAGGCAGTGTGGTCTAGATGATCGGGTAGTGAGGTGGATGGTGAACTGGCTGCAGGATAGAAGCCAGAGAGTAGTGGTCAATGGGACAGAGTC
>JAOXOE010000001.1:110732088-110748408 GCA_028565055.1 Phoeniculus purpureus
GGAGGTGTTTAAGGCCAGGCTGGATGGGGCTCTGGCCAGCCTGGTCTAGGGTGGGGTGTCCCTGCCCATGGTGGGGGTGTTGGAACTGAACAACCAGGTGGTCCCTTCCAACCCAGAGTGATTGTGATTGTGTAACTTCTCCAGTGAAGTAATCCTGCTGTGGCAGGGGGATTGGACTAGATGATCTTTGGGGTCCCTTCCAATCCCAAATGATTCTATGACTCTATGACTCTCTGTGTTTTATTTTTCGTTTCCAGATGTTTGTGGCCAGTTCTCTCTCTTTTGAGAGACCAGCTGGAAGTTTCTGGTCATTTTATGAGGTGTGGGGGACCTGTTGGCAATGATAAGTTTTAGAACCCACTAGATCAGTTCCACTAAACTGGCATTGCCGTTGATGTTGCAAGAACTTAGTCATGTGAAGGTGCTCCATGGCTTGTCGCATGTGGTTAGTGCAACAGGAGGGAGTCCTGGCTGCTCAGAGCAGTCAACACGTGCCTTCTGCATCCTCATATTCACCATTCCTTGATAGTCCTGCACAGAGAGGATTCCTAGACAAGGAGCTGAGCTTGGTATGGCCTTGAGATAGACAGAAAGCTACATGGGTGCCTGGTAGCAACCAGCAAAGGGCTGCCAGGAGGGTGGAGGTGACACCTCTACCTGCTCTGCTCTCCCAATCACCAGTGACAGCAGACCCCAAGCCTGTGGTTTATCTACTTCAAACTGCATTTCTTAGCCTACAGGGCAGACCCGTTCGTGCTGGCCTGAGATTGTGCATCCAGATCTTTCTTTCCTCTGTAAAGACGTAGCCTCAGACATGGGGAGACATCGCATGAACACAATTAAAGCAATTACAGAACAACACACAAGTGGAAAAACATTTATGTTTTTGTGGGGACGTTTTCAAAACAGAAATGACTTCGCTTTTTATAGACAACACATTTTTGTTTACAAATGTCTTTCCATTCCAAAACTACAATTAGAAAGCTTGACTATGAAATGAAGGACTTTGTTTGTACTATGGGGGGAAGCGTTTGATGACTTTTTATTTTATGTAGAAGAAAACTGAAGTTTCAAGTCTGCTCTAGACGCTGCAGTCTTCAGACAGGATTTTTAGCTGATTGAAATGTTAATTGCTTCAGTAGCTTTTCTTAAAAAATCAATGAAATAGAAATTAAAATCACCCTAGAAAATGTGAGGTCTTGGTCAGCCTGCCTCTGCTTTTGTATCGTGTGCCCAGAAATCCCCACAAAGCCTGCCTACAGTTTTTGCACGTGTGTCAGGGATTTCCTGGGACATTAGCTGTCCTCCTTCTTCAGCAAGGTTCAGGTCAAGCGGTGTGTTAAAACGAACCTTATAAATCTTAATCAGACCCCTCGTTCCGAGAGTGCATGATGGAAATGCCTGAAGACCACAAGAAAGGCTCTTTTCCAAGTGCTTTAAAGTGCTCCTGGCAGAAGAAAAAGCAGATCTTTCTGAGCAGGTCCATATGGATGCTCTTTTCACGCAGGAGATCCCCAAGTTCCTCTGATGGGCTTCCATCACCAGCAGGGCCTGACTCTTTGACACTGGTGAACCAAGTGCCATTCTGGCAGTGGAGCATACTGCAGAGGAGTGAAGCCTGCCCAGCAGCTGCCCAGTGAGCGTGACTCCAGAGGGCACCTGGGCACTGGCAATGGCTTTCCAGTGACTGAGGTGGTCAAGTCTGTATTTTCCTTCCATGGAATCACCACAGATCCCACGGAGTCATTGCTCATGAATGGCCAGTGGCACTCTGGAGCCATCAGGTCTCACTGATGCTGATGAGAGTTTTGCCATTGACTCTGGTGCCTGAGCTTTCCAGATCTTTGTGAACACAGAGCAGTTAGACTGCAGTCCGTTGACATGGTTTTCTACTTTCCCTTCACCCATGATGTGTCCCTGCAGACCCAACATAAAAAATCTTCCCTATTAGTCAGCTTTTTCTGCAGTCCTTTCCCACTGTCCTTCCCAGTACTCCTTCCCAGTTAGTCCCAGTGTAAGAAGAGAGACAGCATCACATACATGGGTAGGGCAATGGTGAGTGGCATGAAAACCAACCAGACCAGGACCTTCCTTGCTGAATCCTGACCATGTGTCCTGCTGTAAGAAAATACATAGGGGAGGACAAAGTAAGGGTTTTCAAGGTTTTTGTGGGCGTTCCTGTGGTTTAGGAAGAAGGAGAGAGTGAGGGATAGGCATGGCTATGGATGGGGATGAGGAGCACAAATCCTGTTTGCCGGCCGTGCATGCTGAGAGAGTTTCTTTGGTGAAATGGGCTGGTAGCTACGGACACAGCCAAGGGGCAGGTGCCAGCCTTGCAGATCTGGGCTCTTAGTGCTCCCCAGCTGCATCCTGGATGTGTGTTTTTCTTAGACCTGGGTGTTTGCTCCATCTCTGTGCTTTTTCTGAAAGCAAACCCAGCTGCACAGACAGGGAAGGAGCCGTGAAGAACCATCAGGTCCCTCTGTCTGATAAGCATGGTGAGCAAGATGGTGTGGACATCAGAAGGCACTTCATACTGCAGTGCATACGTGGCCAACATTCTCAGTGGCTGAGAAGCTTTCAGTGGTTTTAGGGAAAGTTAGACCAGACTCAAACACAACCCAACCAGCAGGAAGGTTTCTATCCAGACTTCACACAGTGATGGCACTGGCTTAGGGGTGCTTCTCCTATGGATCAGAAGCGTGAAAGGAAGCAACACTTCAGCTTTGTACGTGCTAAGGAGGGAAGGTGTAGGCGAAACACACAGCCCAGAAAGCACGAGGAGAATTAATACATTCTACTCTAATTGTCTAGGAGAAAATAACTCCACAAGATCAGCTGAACAGACACCTGACACGACCACCACCAGACTATAAAGACCAAAGAAGGAATGTGGTCAGCATGCAACAAGCAAATCAATATCCAGGTAAGTGAACAAGGGCTAAAGGAAGCTGTTTCTTTCCTTCCAGCTGGAAGATCTTTGAAAACAGCCAGGTGTGCACTGACGAGCAGGACCTGGTTTTGTGCATATCCCCTTACACCATCGTAGAGGCAGAGGCAGATCCTTTCCCCTGTGCTATTTATCTTACTGTCTCCCACCACTGCAAAGCGTTGATGAATGATCTGGAGAACCAGCTGGTGGTTCATCCAGGCTCATGCTACATGTCTCAGACATGGGGAAGGAGGGCCTGGGGCAGTTGTGCACCCAAATGTTTGATACAGGGGTGTCCTCTTGACTGTGCAACTTCATCCAGGTGTTCCTCTCATGTATGTGGTAATCTTACTTCAAAGACTGAGATGAAAACCATCTCTCCTTCCTTATATATGGTGTGAGGACCCTCGTACTGTTTTTTAAGTACCTGGCATGACACCATCATGAGCAAGCAGAGCAACTATCTGAACTCTTGGTCTGTTTAGTCTGCCGCAGTCATGACCTCAGTGCTGCTCTACAAGCAGCATTTCATAGTCAAACAGCGGTGTAAAACACCCGGTTTTCTACCAGAGCTGCCCAGTTCAGGAAATGCCCAACACTTTTAAGTCCTTTGTTTCAGCTCTTCACCTCCTTGGAGAGTCTACTTTTGGGAGCACAGGGCGTCCTCTTTGGCTTTTCTTGCTGTTCACTTTGCTGGTTAGCTGGAGGCTGCTCCGAGGGCAAAGGCAGAGTAAGGAAAAGTTGCTGGGGGGAGAGAGAGAGAGGAGGTGGGAAGAAACACAGCAGATGGTATCAAAGGATGTTCTTTATACTGCATTTAAGCATGAAAAGGATCCTTTGCCTTCTAGTACATCTTTTAGACAACACACTGAGGAAAACCCCCAAAAGGTATTCTGGCTTTTTCGTTTTTCCATAACTATGGGCTCTGCAGATTGAGCCAAGGATCGGAGTCTTTTCCTCTTACCTGGTCTTTGTAGCAGACGTTTTTCAGCTTCTATTACAGTTTTAATGAAAGTGCAGCTCACTCCTGTGCTGCCCCTCTGTCCAGCCTGCTGGCCATGGCACCAACAGCCCAGCTACACATGGGCAGGCCAGGCTGGCTGCTCACACAAGGTCCACGCAGCCTTTTTCTTTGTTTACATGATCTAGCAGTGATAATCTTGCTGCTGTCTGCAAACTGCTGCTTTCCAGGGGGCCTGAGCGTTGACCGTCCTCAGTGAATCTGCACAAGCGTTGCTGATGCCAGCGTAATAACCCATGGTGAGGGCAACGCCACAGGGCAGAGGGAGCCCTGCTTGCTGGCTTGGTAACTCCTGTGCTCGTAAAACAAATGCTTTGGCAGCCCCAGCAGCTTGCTGGGGAATCCTGTGATTTGGTTTGATTGGATGTGTTGTTTAAAGGCTCATTCCTGGAATCAAAGGATTAATGGAGAGTTGGCTTTTACTTAAAACCAATCCACTTCTGGCCTGGGAGAGGAGATGGAAACTACTGCAGCCACATCTGTGAAAAGCCTCAGCATAAGGAGATCACCATTGTTATGTGGCTCCTCTTGTTGTTGCTAATCTGATGGACTCTGTGCCAGTCTCATGGTATTTGGAGTCCCATCTTGCGGGTTTGAAACATGTGGGATTGGCAGCACTTACCCATTCACATCTCAAGTCCCTGCTGAGTGGACTCGAGCAGCCTTTCAGGCGAGCCTGGGAGAAAGGGCTGTGCTGGGAGCTCACAGCAGAGCTACCAGATGGAGTGATTAGGAAACTCTTGCATAAGGGGGTAGCAGCAGGGAATTCATTCCCTTTTTCTGGGAATAGCTTTGCTCAGGCCAGGGAAGAAGAGACAGAAAGTTAAATAAAATGATGTAGGGGCTTGGAGATGCGTGGTTAAGCGCTTCATGCCTCTATCGTAGTGGAAAGCCCCACACAAGAGCAGGTGAATCAGGCAGGGAAGGCGTTTCTCTGTGCTGTCACAGCCTGGGGTGCCCAGCAGCTACATACACAGCTCTGCTGGGGAAGACGCTTCTTCCCATCTGGAAGAAATCAGAACAGAAAATATTTGTGGTAAAAATAAAAAGATAAAAATAGCAGTACTAAGAAAGAGGAAACTTCGACTTCTGCACAAGTACAACCCATGTTCCGACCACTTGTGCTCTTTAAAAAGAGTGGCATTTGCAGGAGCAGGGTGATGGCAGCCCTGGGGCTGGAAGTGTCACTACAGGAGGGGCTTCATCCCAGCAGCAACTGAACTTGTAGTTCAGCTGGAGGGAGAGAACTGGCTCGCCCCAGATGGCTGCTCCTGGGCTTTTGAGACGCTCCTCCCAGTTAGTACCAGCGTAAGGGAGCAAAGAATCAGGATCCCCATCTCTATCACCTGTGACACTATTTCTAAAAAGCAATGAGTGATGCTACTAGAAAAAAGCCAAACATCAGACTGATCTTTGGGTTGCCTGCTGAGCACTGATTCTCTCCATTTCCAGAGCTGAATTGAGTTAGGAGGCTCATTAGGAGGACACAGAGGAGTAGCTGTCCTTGTCGGGGTAAAAGCAGGTAGACTCCTCACACCACCTCCTGACTCAGGGACTGCACAGCTTGAGGACTGAATTAAAGTCCTTAAGTTAGGACAATATAACTGTTAGGCAATTAGATCTGCTGCAGCCAAGTGTCCCTTGCTTAGAGCTGGTTTGTAGGAAAGCTGTCTTCCAGCATGGAGTAAGTATCTATGTTTATAGGACCATGGAATTGTTTATCTTGGTAAAAGACCTTTAAGATCATCGAGTCCAACCATTAACCCAGCTCTACCAAGCCCACCACTAATGCTCCAAATCTGCACAACTTCTGAATGTACACAGGGATGTCTGTTCAACCCCATCCCAAACTTTTCACTGCATCACCCATATGATCCTGCTCTGGCAGGGGGATTAGACTAGATGATCTTTCGAGGTCCCTTCCAGTCCCTGTTGATTCTGTGATCCCTGGGCAGCCTGTTCCAAGGCCTGATGACCTTCTCAGTAAGGACCTTTTTCCTAATGCCCAACCCAAACTTCCCCCGGTGCAACGTGAGGCCATTTCCTCTCGTTCTGTCACTTGTTCCATATGAGAAGAGAGCAACACCCACCTCTCTGCAATCTCCTTTCAGATAGTTGCAGACGACAAGGTCTTCCCTCAGCCTCCTTTTCTTCAGATTAAATAGCCCCAGCTCTCTCAGCCATGCCTTGTTCTGCAGCCCCTTCGCCAACCTTGTTGCTCTCCTTTGATTGATATTGATTTGGAGCAAGCAAGTGTGGTTGTGGAGTCACACTTAGTGCCCATAATGATTTGGGAAGATAATATTTTTAAGTACTTAGGGAATAAAGTAATCCTTTGCATCCATTACTAAATGGAAATAGTGAATGTATGAAAATAATGCAGAAGAGGCAGAAATAGATGATAATTTTTTCCTTCAGTTCCAGGCTGAGGGAACTGAACTTCATTATGGGGAAATTTCAGTGGGAACAGTATATTAAACAGCTGTTCCTAAACATAGGCTTCTTAAATATGTATGTGCATGATTTGTCTTCAAGAGTTTTTAAAGAGCTGGCTGAGAGGTTCTCCAAACTCTTAATGTCACTTTTTATTTAGTCTTAAAACTCCAAGGAAGTCTACTAATGTCACGGCAAAAACTGAAAGCCCTAGTGACCTCATGCAGAGTGTGGCAGAAATACCACGGAGCTGATGCAGCCTGAGCAGTGAAGAACTTAGGAAAGGAAAATAATCAATGTCAGGCAAAAGAGTCTTTTCAAACTAGAGTAGTTTCTATTTTAGTAAAGCTACAGCTGTGGCTGACAGTTGCTCAGGTAATGTCCTTTAAAGCTTCTGCCTTCCTACTGCCTGTTTTGGTTAAGAAACCAGAGTGAAATGAGATTAACACAGCACTGAAGGAAACAGACAATAGGTCTGCAGGTAGCACTGGAAACAAGCCGTGCGATCGGAACCAAAAGGACAAACACAGTCTGAAACGAAGCTGAACAACAACAGGAGGGAGGGCTTTCTTCACCTCCGTGTCGTAGACGCACAAGAGCTATCGCTGTGATCAGCTGTGATGTACGGCCCTGAAATCAAATGCTAGAACCTGTCAAGTCCTGAAAAAAGCTCAGAAGGACTGAAGGACTGGAAAACATGCCACACGCTGGGACTGATGCATTTGGAGAATGCTTCAGGCATGATCACAGCCTTGATGCGCTTGTGCCTTGATGATGGACCAGCTAATAAAATTAGTCATACAGACTGATGTATAATAAGATTTGATGACAAAGTCAGTCCAATTCAGTCTGGATTTGCTGTATGCATGGACGATCAAACCAAGGCAGCATCCCATTTCCAACAATCACTACTAGCTGCTTCCTATGATATAGCAAAGCTCCAAGACTGTGTGTGCCTATGTTTGTCCTCTAGGAGAGGCTCAGAGAAGTCCAAATGTGGTAGTTCTTTGGTAGCAAGCCCATTCAACAGCTATTCTCACACTTGAGAGCCACTCAAAGTGGCACAAGAACTTAGTTTACACTGTACCATGTGGCAAAGATTTCCTCTGGTGGCCTTCACATCGTGTGAAGAAACATTTGCCTTGAACCTGTCATCTCAGCTGCACTTCTTGTAGGGCTTGTACTGGAACCAGCAGTAGCAAAGGAATTAAACTGTGGAGAGGAGGGGTTCTCCAGAGTCTCGTCTACACTGGCCACATTTAGAACACATTTGATCTTCAACCAGTCTCTCAGGGTTTCATTCAGAGCCTTGCACTGCATAAGCAATCAGCCTACACTGCATAAGTGACTTACTCTGGCCTAGGAATAGAGACTGTGTAGCCACACATCTGCTTGCGTCGAGGTTTGGAGGCTTGTGATTCACTGGCAGATGTCAGGTACAGGACAGTCCTCGGCTAGGGAGACTTAGCCACAAGTGGTAGATTTGTGCTGATTCATAACTTCTGCTTTTCTGATGCACTAAAGGTGCTCGCGCCAGTGCCTGCACATCAGGTATGGTGTGGCTCTCCTATGGGCAAGTCAGCTTCTGCGGGGGCAAAAGGACACAGTCCAGCTGGGAGTAGAGCTTTAGAAGGGGCATGTGGGTGGTACTCACCAGGTGTAGCACCAAGCCATGTCCTTGTGTGGGATCAGCTGCCATGTGGGACGACAGATGGGTCACAGACTGGGCAGAGCTGCTGTAATAGCACCTGTCTGGGAGGAATGCTCTAAGCGCTGTGTAGATGTGTGGGATGCAGTCTTGGCTCTTGAAAGCCTTTCCAGAAAGGGCAGTTGCCACTACCATAGGTGCCTAAGAAAGGTGCAAAAGCAGCCTGTCAATCCCCATTGACTCTAGATGGAGCCAGGAGGAGCCATGTCCTATGAAGAAGCAAAGTTCTTTATCTCTGCTACCTCTCCTCCCTAAGACTGGCTTTGTCCAATTCAAGACATTTAGTGCTTCTGTAAAAAATGTGGTTCTGCCCAGTGGTTCTGTTGATCCCTCTCTGCTCCAATAGTTCTCTTACAATGAGCACCAGTATTGGCTTATCTATGCCATAGGATCGATCGTAGGATCCTAGAACGATTTAGGTTAGAAGGGACCTTAAAGCTCATCTAGTTCCAACCCATCCTCTGAAGGGATCAAAAGCCTGCAAATCGTTTCTTACAAATGAAATGAACCTTTAGCATCTTTAAGAGCTTGAGCAAGTTCATGCAAGTTATCTTCTGAGCAAAGTGCCTTCTTCGAGAAATTGTGCTGCTAGAAAACTGGATTTTGAGCCTCCTGGTGTTTGAGTCACATCACCCATCGATGCATTCGTGCTTAACACCGTGGTTTTCTCTTTTCCAGGTGGTTCACCAGCTGTGAGTATGAACTCCAACAACATGTCCTTGTCCAACCCAATTTCAACTCATAGCATCATGCCCCAGAGCTCCAGTCTCCTGTCCACGCCCGCTGCAAACCGAATGCCTTCTGTTCCTGCTGCTCGGAATATGGGCTGCTACGGGAACCTTCCTTGTAACCAGCCAAGTGCGTACGGCGTGACTTCAGGAATGAATCAAATGCAGCCACACAGGAACCAAAACCAAGTCCTGCCCGGTCAGAACAACAACATAATGTCTCGACAGCAAACCATGGCACAGGGAAACAGCATAGCGGCTTTTGGGACGGGGTCAGTGGTCAACTCGCAGCAAGTAAGGCCAAGCTTGAGCCATGGAGCCACAGGTATCCCTGCGCAAAGGCCTGCTAATGTGATGATCACGGCTACTGCCACTGCCCAGAACTGGGCCCCACAAGATGCTGCAGTGAAGCAGCAGGATGCACTGAAACCCACAGGGGTCCGTTTCCCCACTGGCGCTCCATATCCTAACCAGTCCTTGCAACGCAATGTGGGCAACCAGCATTTTCCTCAGCGTGCGTTGGCACCTCCCAACCAGTTAACAGCAGGAGTCCAGATAAGGCCTCCTGTAAACCAAATGCACCAGACTCTAAATGGACAATCTGCGGGCTCCCTACGAGGTCTTAGCATAAGACCTAACCAGCTGAGGGGACAGACCGTGCCTACCTTGAATCAGCCAGGAACTAGTATGACACCTCCGTCATCTCTGCCATCAACCAGTTTCACATCTACCAACCAAACCTCCCGGGTTTACCAAGGAAGTGACCATGGGAACGACCTAGCGTTTGACTTTCTGAACCAGCAAGGTGACAGTATAGGACCTGCACTCAACACTGACTCAGATTTTATAGATTCTTTACTGAAAACGGAACCTGGTAATGATGACTGGATGAAAGACATCAACCTCGATGAAATTTTGGGGAACCACTCATAAATGACAGCACCAGGGGTAAACGAGATGAAGAGGCAGTTGGGCCATTAGCTTTCTCTTTAGATGCCAACAACCTGCTTTATTAATTTACATCCAGTGACTGGTCTGTCCCTTAAAATACTGTGTAGGGCGACTGCCCTTTTTGAAGAGTTGCTCTAGGAACAAAGCAGAAGTCTCGCGCCATCGATCGACAGCATCAAGGGACAGTCACGCCTGCCACAAAGGAGTGAGAACGTGCGAAGGGGCTGTTCCCACACCAGTGCCCAGCGTATTGCTGATGCGGCGATTCTCCTCACGGTTTGGCGGCTGCGTGAAAAAACGCGTGTAGCTTTGCACACATGCAAGCACCAGGCAACGGTGTAGGTTTTGGAGTATCACTTCTCTGAGGGCAAGTAAGAGCCCAAGTGGTCCAGAGGTCTTCAGTCACCATGTTCACAGCCCTTAACTTCCTCAGGACTAAGTCAGCCCTGACAGCATCAGCCCCTGTGTAAATCTCATTGAGTTACAAAAACTGTTTCTTTCTACACAGTACAAACTCACATTTGCTTTCCTGATGATCTTTGTTTAAACCTTTTAGAGTTTGTAGCACACAAAAGGGTAGGTAGTCTTGTCCAAGAGAAGAAGGAAACAGATCATCCAGTAGGCTCCTCAGTGTGCTCTAGCATGGCTTATCTCCCTCTCATTGGTTCTTGCAGCAAGTACCAGAGGATGCTACTGCCTCGCCAGCAGCACAATCATTTTGGGCAACATGGGGGAAACATGAACTAACCAAAGCTTAGGATCCTCACTTCGCCACCTTGCCCTATCACAAGGACTCCAGTGACTTAATGGACAGTTCAACTGAGAGGAGAGCTCACAATGCAATCCTCACTAACACCTTTCCCAGTCCAGCTCAAAGGAGAGAAAATGCGTGAAGTGGTTCAGCCAAGTTACTATCCTAACTTTCATCGTTAGTCATCTGTTCTGGGTTTGGGGATGGCCCAGCTAACATCACCCTGAACAATTTCTGTTCATCACTGGGGAGTTAACCTTGGGGTAAGGACCGTTCCCATAGAGAGCATGCAGCCACCTTGCCTTGGAAGCTGTGAGATACGAGCAGTAGGGAACAGGTTGTTCCACACTGCTTGAACTCGGTGACAGGAAATAGTCTTGGCCATGATAAATTTCCTCCAGTACACTTGGTCAAGAAGGGCATCAGAAGGAGGCGATATGTCATTGTAAAGCAGCTCCTCAGTGAGTCAGACAGGATGGGAACAGAACTTGCAATTCAAATGAAAATGCTGTTCTTTAAAATGATGTGGCACGACGTGTTTCACAGACTCCTTTGGACTAGCTAAAACTAGATGTGGCACAGGAGTACAATGCCTACGTTCACATGCTTCTGCGCCAAGAGGCATTGCTTTGCCCTCTGCAAGTGCTTTATTCATCCTTGTTAGCTGCAGTGGGATGAGTAGACTACTTGACAATAGCCTCTGCACTTCTCTGACCTATTTCTCAAGAGAGGTGTTAATCAGGCTTTTCCAGTGACTTCACCCTGTCATTCCACACAGGCACTGTTACTCATGATGCTTCAAGAAGCATCGTCACACAGACGAACACCAGCACCTCCAGGAAAGGTGTAATGTGGGCATTTAGCTGGATATGCCAGGTGAGGTGGGCTGGTCCATGATGCTCTTCATCTCCAGGCATGTTTTTCCAGAGATGGATGAGAAAGACTGGTGAAGAGATCCTTCAGCTGCCTCAGCTAGTGATTGTTGCACACTCCTGCATTGTGTGATGTGGTGGCTCAGCTGCCCAGAAAGCTCCCTCTTCCCCCCAGTTCTTGCTGGGGTACGTGCAGTCCTTTGACATGCTGGTACAAATGTGTCCAAGTCTTTAAAGAGCTTCTCAGACCAGGTCACTGGTCCCCCACCTGTTTGGAGAGATATGAATGTGGTCGAACAACTGAGTCCCCTACAAATTGTGCAAAATAGACTGAAATATTAGCTACATGAGTTTAAAGTGGAGGGAAGGTCAGCTTGTCTTTCTCACACCTTGTTCGTGAGCAGGTCAGCAGTGACTGCCAAAGCTCTGGTAGGAAGAGATGACTGCGATGCCACTAAGGCACAGGATGAGTTAGTATCGTCATGAGCAATGGGCACTAAAGTCTGGTAACTTCAGCTATCCCAAGGCACCATTGAAAAAACCACCACTGGATTCTGCGTTATGATCAGATTGTTTTCCAGATCACAGAACCACAGAACATTAGGGATTGGAAGGGACCTCAAAAGATTATCTAGTCCAGTCCCCCTGCCAGAGAAGGATCATCTAGACCAAGTCATACAAGAACACATCCAGACGGGCTTTAAACGTCTCCAGAGATGGAGACTCCACGACCCCCCTGGGCAGCCTGTTCCACTGCTCTGTGAAGAAGTTCCTTCTCATATTGCTGTGGAACCTCCTGTGTTCCAGCTCACACCTATTGTCCTATCACTAGATGACATTGAGAAGAGCCTGGCTCCCTCAAGTGATATCAAACCAAAATCTAAGCCAAGAAGTTTAATTAAGCCGAGGTCCCAAGACTTCAGGGTATCATCCGGTGGTGTATTCAATGCTGAGCTTTGTCCCATTGGCCTCAGCCTTGAGTGGAGAAGACACTGGATTGTGAATGTCATCTCCGGGATCGAAACTTCATCCTGTCTTAACTAAATCCAACAAAGATAGAGGCCATTTGCATATGCCTGATGCTTATGAAATGCGAGCTTGTGAAAGATCCTTGCAACCAAAACTTGAATCCAACATGATTCCTCCAGAACACTCACACCTGAACAGAGCTGGTGTGTCTTTCCTTTCTTTGCGACGGCTCAATGCACTACCCTTATAGTCTATTTTTCATCATCGACCGGGCACTCTTCGCAGTATTGGGTTGTAAATACAAAGAATTATTTGTTTTGTAAACTTTTGTAAAAAACAAAAAACAAAAAGTAATAATATTTTGGTAGGAATAATAAAAAAAATAAAAATCATATTATTTGGGTTATATTTATACATATGTGAAATAAATACGCTATCGAGAAGTTGTATTTTATAGAAAAAGCCAACGGTTACCTTTTGTATTCTATCTACAAAGTTTTGTATGATACGATTGTTTATTTTTATCTGCAGACTTCAACTTTGGATTTTGGGGGAGGGCAGAATGGGATCGTGGTTTAAATAGCTGGGTCTGACCCCAAGCTCACCGAAACCAATGGACTCTTTCCATTGCCTTCACGGGGCTTTGAATCAAGCCTGTAAATCACCTTCAGATCTATTTGGCATCTGAAGCTCTCTGGAAACCTCAACATGAAAACATTCCAGGTTTCAAATTTTTTTCCCTGAAAAAGGCTTTTATTATTATTATTGTTATTGTTATTATTATTGTAACTCTCGGGAGGCAGGTGGGACCTATGTAACTGTCACGTCCTTGTTGCATGTATGTCTGCTTTATATTTTCCCCATATTATAAACCAGTGTTTCTCTATACAGACTGAGGAGAAAAGTTGCTGTACAGAACTGTTTGTGTTGATGCCTTTTTACATGTGGCTGTATATACCTCCTAGTACTATGCAGTGACACTTATTTGACTCCACTTATTTTTCACCTAAACATGAATAGTATGTTTTTCAGTAGCTATCAAAACTCTGCCAAGTAAATCAATCAAAATTATCCCAAGTGTCTCTTTTCTTAATAGGAGTTTTTTAATGAGTGTCTGTTTAGTCAACTGCTCGTTGAGTAAATTAACATTGCAGTCGTAATATAGGAGGGGCTGAGAAAAACGTGCATCTGGCAGCTTCTGGGAGCTCAGCCTGCCTTGAGAGCAGTGATGTTCTTGCTGGATGAAGGCAAGAGTGCATTACCAGCAGGGGTTAACAAACAACACACAGTGGTTTAGCTCCTGTTGAGTGGGTTGCAGTAGTCTCTCAGCACAGCAATTTGCTCTGAGATCTTGGTGAAGTTAAAGCACAGGGCTGGGTACCCAGAGAACCAGGGATCCCAGGAGAGCGGACCACTTCCCCTAAGCCCATGCCCTACCCTGCATCATGCCCTGCAGATATTTGACCCTTTCTGCCCACTAACAGAGATCCTAATGACATGCCGGAAATCAGCTTCTCCTTCCCTCCCTGAGGGCCTTGCATTGCTCCTCATTTTAGCCCAAAGAAATTCCAGTATGCACCAGATCACACTGGGCTGTGGATTGTTTCACATCCCTGCCCGGCTATTTTTAGCAGGCCAGCCCCAAGGAAGTGATGTTCTGTTCCTCGAGAGGCTTTCCTCATTAGCTGGGCTCCATTTCCAAGTGGGTGACTCTTCCCAGACCATGAACTGAGTGGCAGAGGGGACACTTGAAAGAGTCAAATGTCAGCGTGGTGCTGCCCATTCTCAAAGGCTTCACTGCTGATTTCAGATGTAGCAAACAAGAAAAGGTCTCCCCAGACCCCAGCTGCTTCATTGCTGCTACTGATGCTCAGGGACTAGGCACAAAGTGCATCCACCCTTCTAGTTGCCCTCTGCTCACCTTCACCCTTCTAGTTCTCCTCTGCTCACCTTCACTCTTGGGGTAAGCGGGACGACTCCTTGGCTGGTCCCCATGACTCCAGCTCTGCCAGCTGCTGCCCTCCCACGTGTTTGCCAGGGCCACTCAGTCCCTCCGTTGTATCTGACTCCCACCCACAAACATGACCTGAGTCCTTCCCTGGCATCTGCAGGCTGCACAGGGATGGACGCTGACATGTGCCCTGTGCAGCACCACTCTGGCTGTGCCCACACTCCCCATCCCAGCTAGAGAGATGCTGAAGTGAGGAGGCACCCAGGTAGTGCATGGCTCTCTCCTCCCTTCAGCACCTCCAGCGCTGGTGGCAGGCAGAGAGGTGGAAAATGAGAGACAGTCCCACCCATTCAAGAGTAATTCTGAAACAGGTCAAGACACTCATGCCCTCAAAGTGCCTCTGACTGTCCCAGCTGGAAAGGCAGAAGACAGAGCAGATGGGGTCGGGGAGCCCCATGCAGGGCTGCTGCCAGGCTGAAGAAGTTGCACCTGTATCAGTGAGCTGAAAAAGCCAGGAACCCCTCCCAGCTCATGGAACACTGTTAGCTCTGCCCCTAGGCAGTGCTTGCATGAAATGACTGCCCTCCCAAACAGGGCCCTCTGCCCTCTTGGGATGTGAGATAAGAGGAGGTAGTAAGATGGACACGAGTCACTCTCCACCACATGGCCTTCACCACAGAAAATGTCTCCAGATCTGTCTCCAGGGACAGGTAGCCAGTGAGGCCACATGGAAGAGGGGTGAGACCCAGCACAGCAGATCTAGGTGAGGGCTGACCTTTCCCACCGCATCTGAATCACTGGGAGAGAAGCAGTACCAGCTTGGACAGGCAGCACAGCCACGCATGCTGCTCCCTCCCACGGCAGCACAGCAGTCCAGCAGCTGCAGGAGCCAGAGAAGATGTGGAGACGAACCTGATGCATGCAATACACCCCAAGGTTTTAAATTAGGCATTCTTGGTCGTGCAGACCGCTTTGACAACGCCTCTTTAACAGGGTTCCAAACCACGTCCCAAGTATCAGTTTAAATAAAATATAAAATTTATCTGATTTTTCTTCTCGTTTGCAAAACTGCTACAAACAAGCTCAGCCCCGAGTTGTTGTCTTACTGGAGGGCTCACGCATGAAGTTCCAACCCATGTTGTGATGTTTGTGCTGCTGCTGCCTGGTATCAAGCTGCTCAGTTGTCGCTGGGATGTGCAGCAGCAGAACCGACCCTCATCTCCCAGAGCAGCTCAGCTAAAGCCCGGCTGGCTGTGCTGGCGTGTGCCTGGTGTGCTGCTCTCTCTCCCCAGACATGTTGCATGTTCCTATGCGTGGCTTGAGACAACAAAGACGCTCTATCTACACGTTTTGGAGGGCTGCCTATGATGTTTTCACTCTGGCTGACTGGTCTGCCTTGTTCTGCAGGACACAGTTACTCTAGTTCATCCTTTGTGCCCAGAAACATCAGGAAAATCCTGTGGTGTCACTGAGGGTTTGCTAAGGCTGTGTGTAGGGGCACATATGCAGCTCATGCTCAAGTCAACAGATCTGATGGCAAAATCTACCCCTCAATATTGATTTGACATGGAAGGAAAAGTTCCTGATCATTGTGAAGGTCCACGAATGCATATAAGGGCAGGTTTTGTCCTTGACACTGTTATGTTGGAGTGACACAGCAGAAGTAAAATCAGGGAGTGCATTCCAACTGCCTTTTGTGCTGATCGAGTCTCTAGGTACAACAGGAAAGTTCAGCTCCAGAGGTCTAAGCAGTTTGTAAAAAACTGAATTAGTACCTGAAGAGCAGCAGCTCCAGTTACCAGCTAACCGAGAATTCTTCTACTGTAAGTTACTGTACTTGACTGATACACAGCTACGTCAATATATCACTACTGATGTGGAAAGCTCCTTGCTGTAGAAGTAGTCACAGTATCACAGTATCACAGAGTTACCAAGGTTGGAAGAGACCTCATAGATCATCAAGTCCAACCCCTACCACACAGCTCAAGGCTAGACCATGGCACC